>JAMPIV010012121.1:195000-371227 GCA_024509875.1 Oreohelix idahoensis
CTTGCTTCAGGGTGGACAATGGAATGTTTTGTAGATCCCCACAAGTGTGTACTCCTAGCATGCCCAGTTTGTGAGACAAAGAGTATCCGACACCTGAAATTAAGAATGAAATTGAAAATGTTTAGACCCTTGCATAATTTTAAAATAAAGAAACTGATTTAACCAACATAAACTTCTGCTTTCTGAGAGTTAGATACAGTCAATCCTCGCTATTTGCGGGGGTTAGGTTACTTGAAAACCCTGCAAATACGAAAATCCACGAATACAGAACAATTGATCCTACTGGAAAAAAGGGGTCAGGTTCCTGCAGGACCGTGTTCACCATACACTTCTGCTACCGATCACCATAAACGTCTGCTACCGATCACCATAAACTTTTGCTACCGATCACCATAAACTTCTGCTACCGATCACCATAAACTCATCATTTTGTGTACTATTCTTGTAAAAAACAGCTTTTTTTATTATACTAAGCATTTTATAAATGTATTTTATATACTGTTTTCTTTGTAATAGAACAGTATGTACAATCTTTTGATGCACCAATACTTAGGGAGGTAGAAGTTTTCCTCGATGAGCTAGAACAGGTAGGCGTCTAGAAATTTTTTGCCTAGTGCGCATGGCCACGAATATGGGTTACACTTTATCTCGCCCGAATGAGTGAATCCGCAAACACAGAACCCATGAATAGCGAGGTGTTACGGTCTCCCGCTGTATCTTTTCTTGCTAGATGTTATTAAAAGATTCAGCACCGTTGGACGTGAGTTTATTGGGTTGCTTGTCAATATTTCAGATATTATAATTCATCTATTCTACTTCCAGCTTTATAGTTCGAGTGCAGTTTTAAGCCATTCTGGTGTGATTAAATTATTATTATATTCAGTGTCGTTATTGTATATTAATTCTTCCGCAGTGTTGGTTAGATTATAGTTAGTCTTAGAAATACCTGTGATAATCTGGACTGACCTTGCAAGGATTAATGACAGTCACAGCACAGAGTGAGAACTTGCATAATTCAGGCAACCAACAAGTTCCATGGACGACTGAACAATTTAATATATACTTTTACACAATGGTGTAACAACATTTCACACATTTAACTTGGCTTCATCATAGTTCTAAGCTCTACACAATGTTCCTCTCACAGACTTAGCTCGTCTGGGTTAAGCGTTAAGTTTATAGCGTAATAGAGTGTACAACCAACTCCTACCGAATCCGATCCTTAGAATTATTATTCCTTCACAATACTAGTGAGTACATTATCTGTAAATCTATAGATCCTGTCTATGTATCATTAATCAACATCTTTGGCTTGCATCGCCAGGCTTTAACTGCCATATATATAAGTTCAAGGTGAACGTAATCTGCTTTGTTCGCGATTCTAATCCGGACTCTACATGGTCCTATAATCAATTTTGATACGGATCCTTACGCTATCTTACACTTTCCAGTGGATCTACCGTTCCACATATATATTTAATCAGTGGCTATGCCACATATTCAAACACGATCCTTAAGTGGTTTTACCACACATTCCAACACTGCCGTTCGGCTCAATGGCCACACATAGACTTTCCTAGTCTTTAGACACATATCCTTATATTGGCTTAAAGCCAGAACACAACGGTTCTACACATGAGTAAGTGGCTGTACCACATAATTGAAACACTATCCATAAGTGGCTGTGCCACACATTGAAACACTGTCGAATGGCACGCCGGCCATCAGGCCCGCAGGCCACATGCAGACTAGAGTGTAACTAGGCTAGACGCGTCATACATTGATTTGCGCGATTTCTGGTCTTAGTTTAATTGAGGTGTCTAGTGGTGCACGCATGTGGAATGTGGCCACAATCCACATGCCTGCAAGCCGCAAGACAGTCCTCAACACGAGGACTGACTGTAGTTCTATGATAGATGCCCCCAGGATTCACCAAAAAGGGGTGGGGGGGGGGAGAGAATGATGAATCCACAGGCGCCTCATTGGAGTCAACCAGACCCATTACACGGACTTCGAGCTCTGAACAACGGCTGGAATTTCCATGTGCCTGTAGTAGGAAATTCTCTACTCAGAGAGGAATGAAAATCCACAGAACGCAAAAGGGGTGTGGGAGTTCATCAGGGGGAGATCAACAGCGCTCTGTCTCGACTGGTAAGACGTTAGAAGAACTCAGCCAGGAGTCAATCCACAGTGCTGAGTACATTCAAGTTCATCTGCCTGATGATGATCTCATACACTTCTTGGATGAGAAGAGAGATGCAATCAAGTTTCCACCTGCCAGTGCAAAAGGGCTTTGGGAACAGCTGGACGAAGCCTTGGCAAAAGAGTTGGATAACAACCTGAAGCAGATAACTTTGGAGAAGAAGCTGGAAATCTTCGGCGACATAATTTATCTTCACTGTCGCAAAATGTTTGGAGTCAGAGAGGCAAGGGAAAGTAACCCACCACGAAAAAGTAGAAGACAAATTAAAATAGAAGAAATCAGGAAACAGAAGAAGCATGCCCGAAAACTGTTCAAGAATGCAGATGCCACAGTGAAGGAAGGGTTACGACAGGTTTGGGAGCACCTGAAAGGCCAACATAATGCCCTTTGTAGAGCAGAAAGGTTGTGCAGGAAGAGAAGAAAGACTCGGAGGGATAGGAAAAGATTCTTCAGGGAGCTCTTCATGTTTGCCAAAAAACTGTTTGAGCTAAACATCAGGAAAGAAGACCTGGAAGAACACCTTAGAATGACCTATTCAGATGGTCGCAAAGATGAGCCGCTCAGCAGCATGGCAGGCCTTAAATGGCCGAGTAAGCCAGGAATTTAACACCAAGCCCCCAACGTGCAAGAGGTAGAAAGCATTGTCCAGAAAGCTCGGTGCAAGTCAGCTCCAGGTCCTAATGGTGCTCCATATGTTGTGTATAAGAGATGCGCTGAGGTGCTCAAATGACTGCTCCATTTACTGAAGAATGCATGGAAAACCCAGCTTGTAAGCAAGGAATGGAGAAAGGCGAATGGAGTCTACATCCCGAAGGAACAAAATTCCACAGGCATCAATCAGTTCAGGCCAATCTCACTACTTAATGTGGAAGTGAAGATATTCTTCTCAGTGATGGCGAAGAGGATCACTACATACCTCCTGGCAAATGGGTACATTGACACTACCATTCAGAAAGGAGGTATCCCAGGTACACCAGGATGTCTAGAGCATGCCACAATGATATGGGAAGCAATTCAAAAAGCAAAGTCTGACAGAACAAACCTCCATGTAATCTGGTTGGATCTAGCAAATGCTTATGGATCCATTCCACACTAGATGTTGTGGCAGGCCCTAGAAATGTATCATGTTCCACAAGAGATTGCAGTAATGCTGAAGCTGTATTTCGCAGGGTTCTCTGTCAGATTTTCAACCAGAGAGTACACAACGAAGTGGATTGGCCTTGAAGTTGGAATTGCGATGGGATTTACCATCTCTCTGATACTATTCATGATGGCTATGCAGGTAATCCTCAATGTGGCTGAAGGAATGGCTATATGTCCAAAGCTTGGTGGAATGTGTCACATGCCACCGCTCAAAGCATTCATGGATGACACAACCATTCTGACATCAGATGAACATCAGGACCAGAAGATATTAGCACGCCTGGATGAATTAGTCAGCTGGTGCAGAATGAGCTTCAAACCCAAGAAGTCGAGAAGCCTATCAGTCAGGAAAGGGAAGATAGTGGTCATATTTATTCATGGTTTCCAACCAAAGAATCCCTACTGTCATTGAGGAACCTGTTAAAAGTCTTGGCAGGGTGTACGATGCCTTATTAAAAGACTCGAAGGCAGTGCAAAAAACAATAGAAATGGCAGACAGAGGGCTACAGATCATAGACCAAAGCAGACTCCTAGGAAAATTCAAACTGTGGTGCTTCCAGTTCATGTTGATACCTAAGTTGCTGTGGCCACTGCTTATATATGAAATAAGCACAGGTACAGTGGAAGCTATAGAGCAGAAGGTCAATAAGTTCATGGGGAAATGGCTAGGGGTACCACCAGGTCTGTCAGACGTAGCACTGTACTGCAAAAAGTCAAAACTTCTCCTTCCTTTCAAGTCAGTGTTGAAGAGTAAAAAGTTGGAAAGGCAAGGCTTGCAATGATACTACATGAGTCAGCAGATGACGTGGTTAAGTCCATTCAGCCCACACTGAAAACAGGAAGAAAGTGGAGAGTGGAAGAAGCTCTTGATGCTGCCCAAGAGTCGCTCAAACTGAGGGAGGTAATCGGATACACACAAACAAATAGACGGGAATTTGGTCATGGAGACATCTGCTGGTGGACCAAGGTATCAAGCAGGGAGTGCAGAGACATGGTAGACAGGGAAGGAGCCCTGCAAAGGTCCTTGACATGGAATGATATATGGCATATGGCACCTCTTAGGCTCAGCTTCGTTATTAGATCAATGTATGACCTCCTGCCATCGGCCACAAACCTTATGAGATGGGGAAAGTCGGATGATGAGCTGTGCCATGAGAGGCAGACTCTTGAACACATTTGTTCACAGCGGCCAAGTATAGTGATCTGGCCGCAGATCTGAGACATGATGGGTTTACTGCAAGGGTCATGGTTGTTGAGGTGGGTGCAAGAGGGCTCATGGCTGCATCAGTGTATGATTTATTGAAACTGTTGGGGCTGAGGGGACAGTCGAGAACAAGGGCACTGAAGAGGCTTAGTGAAACTGCGGAAAAGGCAACATGCTGGCTGTGGAACAACCGCAACGGGCTATGGAACTCGGGACAGTAAACTCTATTCCCACCTGCATTACAGGAAACATCCGGAAAGTGGAAAATTTTTCTAAGTCCGCAATACATTTTTTTTTTTGTTGTATTGGTGAAAGGACAGTGGCTTACAGGCAAAACGCAGTGTATATTATATGAGGTGTCGGGCGCAAGTAGATTTCAGTTGCTAGCATGCAGTGGCTTCAAGCCTCGCAGCTGGGTCAGTGTCTGTCCCTAGTCGGGGTGTGCTGTGGCACAATAATTTGTTTTTAACATAAGGGTTACTTTCACAATTGCCTCCGGCTGGCAGAATTGCGGATTTTAAAGCTGCAACCAAGGTGGAGTGAGTTCATTTTCTACATAAGATGACAGGAGGCGGGGACACTTGGGAATCATGACCCAGGTGGGCCCGTCCCCCTTAGAGTGTAAAGGAGAATAATGGGCTGAAACACTTGTTCGACGGGGGCACTTCTTCTGATGATCAGATTGCCTCCTGTTATGTCGCTCTGTATAGAGTTTCCTATCCTCTTGGTCTGGGCCTTAAGAGTTAACAATAGCGGTAGGCAACCCAGGAACTATGGGCATCAACTTTAGAAACACTGAGGTCTCTAAAGATCTGCTGTGATAAAATCAGGTCCGCTGTCAGAGTATCTGGAACAAGTGCAGCCTACAGGTTACTTTTATCTCTCCCAGACATTCTGTTTCCTGCAATGCCATCACCAGAATGGTGGGAAATCCAAATCAAATTATATTTTACTTCAATCAATCAATACCCTTTAGCTCCCCAAGGAGCATAGGCCTTCAACAAACACGTGCCAAGTCTTCCTGTCATGTGCCATCCACTCAAGTTATTTCCATGTTTTCTTCATCATTTTCACCTCTGTATCCAGTTCTCTTCTCCATGTGTTTTCTGGTCTACCTCTGCCTCTCTTTCCCTGTGGATTCCAGAACAAGGACTGCCTTGTAATGCTATCAACAGGCTTCCTCAACGTGTGTCCTATCCATTGCCAGCAAAAATATTCCCACCTCAGCTGGGGATCGAACCATAGACCACAGCATTTTCTTTCCATCTCTTGTTCCACTGGTGCTTGTCTGGTTCTTGTCATCATTCCATATGTGTGACTTTGTCTCCATTTTAATCCTTCTATTCAACACAGGCACCCATTTACAAAAGTCTGTAATTTTAGTTTGCTAGCTCATGAGTTTTCACTGGCAACACCAAAAAATAACCTTTAACCCCCCGGAAATTGACGAGCCAGCTTACAACAATTCACTTCATTTGTGAAATTCTTGAGAAAGGAGAGTGATTTTTTCTTTGAAGTGACGTTAACAACTGGTAAAATATCATTCAGTCTGAATGTTCCACCACTCTGTTGATGGAATCGCAGGAAGCTATTCGTCTGGAACAGTTTAAACTACAAATAGGCTGCAATTATTCAAAATATTCAGAAACCTGAAAACATACACGATTTAATCAAAGTACGAACGAAAGAACTTTATTTTGAAAGGGTTAAGAATTAGGCACGCATGCCCGTCTAACATTCTGCCCTTCCACTCTCATTTATCTTTCATTCCCACATGTTACCTTAAGCATTAATTTAAAAGCAAGCAACATTATAAAGGTAATATAACAGCAAACATTTACAGTTTTCAATCATAATCAAAATTAAGTTTGTTAACACACAAAAAAAAAAAGCAAAGTAATGACAAGAAAAAAACACCACAAAAGCAAACAAACAAACAAACAAGTAAAAAATGATTAGCATTCATACTCTTCGGTATTTGCTGAGGGAGACTGAGCACCTATGGGTTTGCCCCTGAAGTGCAGTGACATTGATTCTGATCAACAATAATAACAAAAACATCTTTAACGTCTCTAGAGTAGATCTCTACAGCAGGAGATGGTACTGATAATGGTACTGGCAATAAGTTAAGAAGATGGAGACCGGCATACCTGGTAGATCTGACACAAGCTGATCTTTGATGAAGTCCCTGGCCTCAGCGCCGGTCACCTCAAACTGACCATTTGGTTTGGCTCTCCTTGTGGCAAGCCTAGCCAGCAGAATGTTTGGACCTTCACATAATAATAGAAGACATATGAAATGTGGCTAAACATGACAAGGTAACAATGTGAGATTTTAACAGAATAAATATTCCAAATATGTTTTCCAGTAATTCAATACCATAATTCCTGCCTTAAGTACTTCGGTCGGTCAGTCACATTTTGCACACCATCATTAGCACAGTTTTTTATATTTTCAACCACAGCTAAGGGGGTGCAACTGTGGTTGAAAGTTAGACAATAATTGTATTGTTTCCCCTTATATGTACTCTCCCGAAAATAGAAAAAGTGCGCAAATGAAGGTGTGCATGAACAGTTTGATTATGGAAAGAAGCCAACAACACATTTGATAAACAGTACATGAACTGGAGTTTCGTCAAACTTCAAACATTGTTCTCAGAGGCAGTAAGTCGACCATGGCTTCTTAGAGGCAGTAAGTCGACCAGGGCAAGATTTTAAAAGATGCACAAACAATTACAAGACACGCTGTCATAAAAGAAATGTTAGTTATTTAGTCAATTTACAGTCCATTAGATCATTATCACTGCTCCCCATGTCATTTAGGAAGGTTACTCCATGTCTTCATATTTAACACTTTGCTGACCAAATTCGACGATAGTCGAATTTCCGGTTGAAACCCTTGCTGACCAGATTCGACGAAAGTCAAATTAGTAACTCTACCAATGCAACAGACAGCCGTATCAATAGTTTTACGAAACAAGCCTCATCCGGGTATTTTTAACATTCCAAAATGGCTGCGCCCATGAATGATATCGTGAATCGCTGTTTAAAGCCGTGTTTTGATTAAAATTTCATTATTTTTAGTACAAGAGCCCATTCTTTGTTTTCATCCTGTGTGATGATGAAAACCAGACTTATAACAGAGATGATTCTGACTCTGGCAGCGAATCTGGGGCCGAAAGTGATATCTCATGGCTAAGTAGAGATGTATCACTCAATCGTAACGCAACTGATAGCAGCGATAACGAATTTGGATTAGATGAAGGTGATGTAGGTACATCTGAAGCAGGAGATGGGCGTGGCACAAGAGACCACAGCAAGACTGCACATCAAAATAATCTGTGGAGATGGAGAAAGCTTGCTCAAAACGAACTTGTTGAGCTTGACATGCTTCCTTCATATGAAGAACAACAAGGTGTCACGGCAGACACAACTGACTATAAGTCAATTGATTTTTTCAAACTTTTTTTCCCCGACACTGCCATAGATCTGATCACTGACGAAGTGAATAGGTACGGAGAAAATCACCTCTCTCAGTACACAGGAAATGCTAAGTACAAGAAACGTACTTGGGATAAAACTGATGCAGTTGAAATTTCTGCATTCATAGGCCTTCAGATTGGTATGGGAATGTGTTGCAAACCAGCAGTCTCAGACTACTGGTGTAAGAATTTTTGGTTGAATGATACACCATATTCGAGGGTCATGAGTTGGAACAGGTACCAACAGCTCCACAGAAATCTCCATTTTAATAACAGAATTGAGAGGGGGCAGCCTGGGTATGACCCCCTCTTCAAGCTCAGACCCTTACTGGATATTATTTTGCCTACATATAAGCAACACTACACACCTGGGCGGGAGTTGTCAATAGATGAATCGATGGTGAGGTTCAAGGGTAGAATATATTTCAAGCAATACCTGCCAGCAAAACCCACAAAGTGGGGATTTAAAGTATTTGTACTCACTGATGCTAAAACACAATACTGCCTGAAATTGAAAATTTATACTGGTAAGGCAAATGATGAAGGTTCTGTTGGGGCAACTTCCAGGGTTGTGAAAGATCTTCTTGATGGATATGGCAACAAAGGACATATTCTCTACTGCGACAGCTTTTATTCAGCCCCAGCTTTATTTCAAGAGCTGAAAGAAATTCAGATTGGTGCATGTGGAACAGTAGCTGAGAATAGGAAGCATTTTCCTGAAGCACTGAAGAAAAAGCAACTCAAATTGAAAAAGGCAGATCATCCTGTGTTTTGTGCCACAGAAGATAAAGGCATGTTGGCAGTTACCTGGCATGACACAAAAAGAGTTAACCTTTTATCTACTGTTCACTCCAATGATGTTATGGACAAGACAGTTAGAAAACGAGGAATTCCTGAGGGCAGAACAATTCAGAAGCCAGTGCTAGCAGAAAAATACAACAAAAGTATGGGAGGTGTCGACCACTTCGGCCAACTGGGTGCAAGCTATCCCTACCCACACAGATCATATAAATGGTACCTGCCATTATATCATTTCTTAGTTGAAACTACCCTGGTTAATGGGCACATAACCTACAACACTGCCAACTCTACAAAAAAGATCACAGCAAAGAAGTTCAGGCAGGATGTCAGTCTCGCTCTTATTGAACCTGCTATTCTTCGACGCAATGTGACACCTTCAAAACCACAAGTCACAACAACACGACTTACTGAGCGCCACTTCATTGATAAATATGAAAGGGCAAGGTACAAACCAGACTGTAAAGTGTGTAAGGCTGCAGGGAAAAGAAGCCAGACTGTCATGTACTGCCCAGATTGCAATGTACCTCTATGCACGATACCGTGCTTCAAATTATACCACACAGTCGAGGATTATCAACGATCCAGACAAAGACTCTTGCAGAGGCCTACAGCTACAACTTCAACCCCAGTTAATGAAGGAAGCAGCTCAGACTCCAACTAGAGGTATGTAACTATTCAAAACATTCACAAACACTCATTGTCAGATGCCGCAGACACAGAATACACTCAAAAAAGACAATACAAAAATTAAATTTTCTTTGCATTTTATTCACAATTTTTATGAGCCTTTTATGTTGAAATACATGGTTATTAATAAATCAGTATGTCAACTAAGATTATTTTCTTCATTGCCATCAATGTCCCTAACATTTTATTGCACTGACATCAAACAAATTCACTAAACACTGGAAAAATATCATGGTTTTAAAACATCTCCTGAAATTTCTATAAATAGCCACACAAATTCAAGATGGCCGCCATGATCATGTGACCATTTTTCATAAAATATATTTTTAAAGATGTAGCAACCATTCATAATGGCGCTCTGAAAATTTCAAAACCCTATGTCTGTTTTTCAATTTTTTATGAATTTAAAAAAAAAACAGTTATTTTTAAAGAAATCTGCAAACACCCTTGGTAATGGGAGACATTAATGCTCCGGATCGCTGGTCAGCAAAGTGTTAATACATCCATATACGAGGGGTGTTCAGAAAGTAATGCACCACATCGTTTTTCTCAGCTAATAATGAAGATAGAAGCATGAAATTTTGCATACTTTAAATATGGCGTATGCCAATTGTGTGCACCAAATTGCATCGCAACCGTCCAAATAATACGGCTGCCCTAAACTGTTGAAATGGAGTGTGTTAGCAACTTGCGTTATAAGCAGCGAATTGTGATAGAATTTCTCGTTGCAGAGAAGGAAACTGTTGTGAACATTCACAAGCGTCTATGTGATGTGTATGGAAGTTTTGCAGTCAACAGGAGTACAGTCAGTCGCTGGGTTCAGAGAATCAAAGAATCAAGAAGTGGAGATACGGAGCTGCTTGATCGGCCACTCTGTGGACGTCCTGCCACAGCCACCAACGCAGAAATGTTGAAATGCGCTGAGGGCATTATTCTTACTGATAGGCGAATCACTACTCAACAATTGACCTTACAGCTGTCAGTCAGCATTGGTTGTGCAAATGCAGTTATAAAAACTCCCAGATTTTCTAAGGTTTGCACAAGATGTGTTCCTCGAAGTCTCACAAATGACCACCGATTGCAAAGAAAAGCAATTTCTTCTGAACTGTTGCAGCGTTTCAATGCTGATGGAGAGAAACTTTTGGCTAAGATCGTTACAGGTGACGAAACCTGGGCACATTATTTTGAACCTGAGACAAAAAGACAGTCAATGGAGTGGCATCATCCGCAATCACCACTAAGAAAGAAATTCAAGACAATCCCTTCAGCTGGAAAGGTCATGATCAATGTCTTTTGGGACATTGAAGGTGTAATTCTTGTGGACGCTATGCCAGGAGGAGAGACAATCAATTCGCAAGCTTACATTAAGACACTGAAAAAAACTCAATCAACGTTTTCGCAGAGTTTGGCCGCACAAGAATCCAGCAGACATGCTTCTCCTTCACGACAATGCGCGACCTCACACAAGTCTGGCAACACGGGAAGCAATCACCAAATTGGGTTGGACTGTACTACCCCATCCACCCTATAGTCCCGATTTGGCACCCTCTGATTTTCATCTATTTGGTCCACTTAAAGATGCACTCCATGGGACAAGGTTTGAAGATGATGAAGGAGTGATTCATGCAGCGAATAAATGGCTACATGATCAAGACAAAATCTGGTATGGGCTAGGAATACATGCACTTGTTTCGCGCTGGCATAAAGCCGTACAAGTTGATGGGGATTATGTTGAATAATACCGATGTTTACATGACATATCCATGCATATTGTGTATAAATTTCATGCTTTTTGAATAAACAGCTCCTGAGAAAAACTATGTAGTGCATTACTTTCTGAACGCCCCTCGTAATTTTAACTACAAATATCTAATGACGGTCGCCTACAATGAAATGACCACAGTAGTAATAGTACCGTCTGTAGTACATGTAACAGAAATAACACACTATAATTAATCGAGGAAGTTGAGGGGAACTGCGGTAAGACGTGGAATACAATGGATGGGTTTGAAAAACTTGGAGCATCAGATATGGCAACAATACTCCGGTCCTTTCCCTGGGTTTTACCGCAGATATATCGATGATGGCATAGGTCTCACAGATATGTCTGAGACTGATTTACACCGCTTCATCGACTTTGTGAACCACTTTCACCCCACCATCAAGTTCACCTCCCTCGTCTCCACAGTATCTGTCAACTTCCTTGACATTACTATTTCTATCACGCCCTCCGGCCTTAATACCTCAGTATACTACAAGCCGACAGATGCCCACAGCTTCCTCCTGTATACCTCTTCTCATCCTCGGGCCTGTCGTGACTCCCTTCCTTTTTCACAACTTCTCCGCCTCCGCCGTTTATGCCAAGACGACGATGACTTCCACTTACGAGCAAATGAGATGTTGGATTTCTTCCGTAACAGACTTTATCCAGAACATGTTCTCACCTCTGCCCTCCAACGTGTGCTCCCCATCTCTCGTCTGGAGGCCCTCAAACCTCACCATAAATCCACTTCGGATAGAGTCAAATTAATCTTGACCCATCACCCTCACAGTACTACTGTCAAACAGATCCTTTTCCGCCACCTCCCTATCCTCCAAGCAGAGCCTCTGACCCAAAAAGTATTCAGTGAAGCACCTTTGGTGGCATATAGACGTGACAAGAACTTGAAGGATCTTCTTGTTCACAGCCGTCTCCCAAAGGAGAATGCCACTCACTTTGGCACACTACCCTGTGGTCAGACACGATGCAACACGTGCAAGTATGTCATCTCAACCCAGAAGGTGTCCTTTCCTAAGGCTACGTACACCATCACTAGTAGCTTCACGTGTGAATCGCGCAATGTCATTTATACGATCATATGTAAACGTTGCTGCAAAACCTATATTGGCCAAACAGGCAAACGACTTGGGGACAGATTCAGCCAGCACTTAAATGACATCGCTCAGCAAAAGTCCACACCAGTTGCTATACACTTCAATGGTCCTGACCACCATGGTCCCATCGACATCCAGGTCACAGCAATCCGATCCTGCTCCTCTGACACTGCCAGCCGAGAACAGCTTGAGAACCGTCTTATCCACCGCATGGGGTGTCTAAAACCAGCCGGTCTCAACACTTTTCACACCTTTGTCTGAGGTCCCTCTCCTCTCTTGCTCTATTTTACTCTTTCCACTCTTATCCTATTCTTCTATTTGTATGCCATATACATTTTTTTATTTCATATTTATTTATCTCCCACTCATTCTGTCCTCTTCTATTTCCAGTCCCCACTTTTATCACGTTGGGTAGTTTATTGTCCGGTTTCGTTTTTTAGTTTCTTAGTATGCATTGTGTACATCCGGCGGCGGAAGTCACTTTCTGTTCAGCCACGCGGTCATCAACAGACAGCGATTTTGATAGAATTTCGGTTCTTGCCTTCAGGGAAGTACCCAGTTTTTATTTTATTTAGTTTTTATGTGTCCTATCTAGCCTTCACTTTCTTTCCTTTCCTGACGAAGGCCTTGTGGCCGTAACGTAGACTATTTTCTTTGTCTTTTGTCCTCGTAAGACGAATCACCTTTTTTCGATTTTTTTTCAAACCCATCCACACTATAATTAATAACCTGTCAATGTTGACGGGTTATTGCTAGTGTTTAAAATAACAACAAAGAAGGTCAAGGTAGTCCCATAACAGATACAGTTGTAGGGGAGTGGAAGTGTTAGAGACTTCACCGTACTAGGTCCAGGATCGAGAGGAGGTGTAACTGGTTCCTCTTTTTGCTGCCTTTTCCTTCCCTAACTGAAAGAGCAGAGTCAGTTACTCATTTACAGCTGGGTAGACTGGAGCATGTCATTACCGTGAATAGAACCCAGCACCTATGCTGTGAGAGACCAGCTCTCTTTCCCCTCTGTCAATCGGACGTTCAAAAAACAAACAAACCAACAAATAAAAAAGCATTATTTCCATGCTCTTAACCTGTCATTATTACTGTTGTTCAGAAATTACATCATTGCATGCTGCACAAACCCATAGGTGCTCAGCCTCCCTCAGCAAATGTCGAAGAAGGACAGTTACATTGAGGCGGGTCAACAAATGTCAAAGTGTATGATTGCTGATTGTTCCTATAGCATGTTGGTTGCATACACACCTGATGATGCATGGAAGCATACTGAAGTCATCCTTATATGACCATCAGCTATGCACAATGCCACAATATACATTTGTGAAAGTGAACCTCTGTCTGTGAGGCTAATATGTCCTCATTGACTCTTGAAATCATCAACACACTTCCAGGGATTCCCCCTGTGGTGAAACTTGTTGAGAATCCAGCACTGTAACTAACCTTGAAGGAGTAACTTGAGCCCCAGACATGATTCTTTGGCTTTGACTTGGTTGACTGCATGAAGGAGGATCTCACAGTAGACCCAGTGATATGCAGAGGGAGCTGAGAAGTGGCTCTGTGCAGGACGTGACAATTCTCTGGAAGAACCCAGAACCAGAGCATACACACACACACCTTTCATTGCCTTCCTAAACTTATTTACACATCAGGTATCTCATATCTTATGACAAATGATGTTATAAAATTTTGTAAAATCTGTTAATATTTTTTTAGACACAGAATTCTAAGCCCCATAGCCCGGCAGAATCTACTAAAGTTATCAAAAGTCTGATCTGACAAAAGTTTTAAATTATCATGATGATTTTTATATTCAAATTTGATGTTTATAACTTAAAAAATATAAAAGTCTTGGCAAACTGAAATGTAACAATAAAATCAAATATGACCACCATTTCTATAACAACCAGCAGCACGGAACCACCAAACGTTTTGTTACACATAATTATTTTTGTTGTTGAAGGTTAAGCCTGTTGTGGTTGTTGTTGTTATAGATCCAGCAGCGTTTGGGCTCTTGCCCTTCGACCCAGTTCCATATAGTGGTATCTGCATGTGTTAGCAAGTTGTTGTTTTGATCTATATAAGGGGTTCCATTTATCTGGCTTCAAAGGAAGGAGTGTAGGTTACGTCTGTTGTTGTTATAGATCTACCAATGTAGATCCAGAGTGTAGGTTAAGCCAGTACATTTTAACCCCTTAAAGCTGATGAACTTTTATACAGGACTACTTCTTCTTCTTCTGCTTCCAGTTTTTAGTCATGCTAAATCTGCAGGCCTGTTGCCAGGACGAACTCCACAGTCTTTTCCATGTCAGCGCGGCAGCCCCCTGTGTTGTATATATCTCCTTCCTTCTTCCACTTATTTTTGAACTTGTTGTGGATGATGGTTTTAGCTTCTCGATAGGGCAATGGGTGGCTAAATTGTTCCATTTTACTGCCACTTCTAGATAGAGCATCTGCTCTCTCTCATTTCCAGTGATTCCACAATGGGAGGGTAATCATGAAGAGCAATGGCTGATGACTTTTGGATAATGTTAAGCTCAGATCTGACCTCAGGGAAAATTACTATCTTAGCTGGTGGCTGTTGTTCTGGTCTAGTGAGGATCTTCAGAGCTTGTAGTAGTGCCATAGCTTCTGCCCTGAAATTGGAGATCTTTCTGGTTTGGAAGGACTTACGGATGATCTTCCCGTATATGAATCTTATAAAAATGCCTCCTCCCCCATTCTTTACTGCCCCTTCTGCGGATCCATCTGTTATATGTGTGTCCACTCCTTCAGACTGGACTACTTAAATGTACCCTTTGCTCAAACTTTAAAGACATAATGCTGATTTTAGAATAGCCTTATTTTATACACTTGAAGCGTACTCACTTACGAATAAATTAACATGCATGTATAATACATTGGGCACTAATACATGTTTTATTATACATTTTAATATACAGCATCCATTTGTCTAAGCGGTTAGACCGCTTGCCTCTCACAGCAAAGTTACTGGTTTTATGAGATCAAAACCTGGTAGCGTCACGAAACAGTCAACCCAGCTGTAAATAGGTATGTGACTCATCTCTTGAGTTAGGGAAGGCAAAAGCAGCAAGAAATTGAACTGGTTACCCCCACCTGATAAAGCTGGATCTAGATAAGTGAGTCTCTATCACACAACTCCCCTATGCCAGTATCTGCTGTGGGACTACCTTGACCTTTTACTGTAGCTCCGCCTACTAAGCCTGACGTTTGTTAATGTAAAAAAAAAACTGACATAAAACAGTTATGATTTAACCCAGTGCTTCTTAACCAGGGGTGCGAGACTTACGTTCCAGGGGTGCGAGACTTACGTTCCAGGGGTGCAAGACATGCCAGATATTTTAGAAAGTGAATCACCATAAACAATATATAATACATAGAACTCAAATATACTGGTACAAAATAGAACAATGACAATGTGAATTAGATACCAAACTTTACTCACATTCTGTAAATAACATTTTCTCAAATTAGACTAGTTTTTCTTTTAAGCATTTCTGGCATGTTTTGTGAGCTAGAAGATAAAGGGGTGCAAGGCTTTTTAAGATGTTTTAAAATAGTGCAAGGCTTCTTAAGATGTTTTAAAATAGTGCAAGGCTTCTTAAGATGTTTTAAAATAGTGCAAGGCTTAAGATGTTTTAAAATAGTGCAAGGCTTCTTAAGATGTTTTAAAATATTGCAAGGCTTCTAAGATGTTTTATAATAGTGCAAGGCTTCTTAAGATGTTTTAAAATAGTGCAAGGCTTCTTAAGATGTTTGAAAATAGTGCAAGGCTTCTTAAGATGTTTTAAAATAGTGCAAGGCTTCTTAAGATGCCATAAAGGAATGCGGGACTTCTAAAAGGTTAAGAAAAATTGATCTAACCAATGCCAACAGAAGCTGGACATCCAGTTTTCTCCAACATCTCCGCCCTCAGCAACCGTGCAAACTCCATGGCTGTCGCACCCGTGTCAGACAGGACATCTGTGCAGTCAATCAACATCTCATCACAGCTGACAGCCTCAATGTCATGTGTATAGCTGTTGGTTCCAAATAAAACAGGTTCAGACACATGTATCATTTGATTTCATGCTCCCTCTAGAGCATCAAGTCACCACTGCTGCTGGTCGCCCTGGCAGGAAGCCTGCAACAAAGCATTTAAGTGCTTGCTCCTGTAGCTGTCGTTTATGTAGCAATTTATTTTACGTGACGAGGCCGCTAACCTCTTGTACAACCTCATATTAGTCACCTCCTATGACGTGTCAGGCATGTAGAGTAAAAACTCTAAAAACTTCTTCATACAAACTAGCTGGTGGAGGTGTGGGTCTACATGACTAAAGATGTGTGATTTAAGTTTGTTTAAAATCTATTTGTACAGTATTAACAAGCTGATCCCTATGAGCTAATGCACAGGGTGTCTGAAAACTCTGGAAAGAATGATAATTACCCTAAATATGATGTACAGGTTGGACAAAATATGTTTCATATGTGCTCTTATTCACAATATGTGCTCCACACTCCAATCCTGAACTTTACACACTTTCTGAGCCAGCAAACCTGAACCTCCACACACTTTCTGAGCCAGCGTACTTGAACCTCCACCCACTTTCTGAGCCATTGTACCTGAACCTCCATACACTTTCTGAGCCAGCATACTTGAACCTCTACACACTTTTTCTGCCAGCGTACCTTAACCTCCACACACTTTCTGAGCCAGCATACCTGAACCTCCACATACTTTCTGAGTCAGTGTACCTAAACCTCCACAAACTTTTTAAGCCAGCATACCAGAACCTCCACACACTTTCTGAGCCACTGTACTTGAACCTCCACACACTTTCTGAGCCAGCATATTTGAACCTCCACACACTTTCTCAGCCAGCATACCTGAACCTCTACATACTTTCTGAGCCAGCGTACCTAAACCTCACACACTTTCTGAGCCAGCATATTTGAACCTCCACACACTTTCTGAGCCAGCGCTCCTGAGTCTCCACATACTTTCTGAGCCAGCGTACCTTAACTACTACTATTATTCTGCTTTTCTTTTCTAATCCCTTTTCCACTGTCGACTGAGAGTTGTAGATATGTTATTATTTTCCCTGACATGTTGTGCCTATTCAATATCTAATAAAGTTCTGATGAATTAAACTAGGGATTTCTGTTATATTTTAATGATGTGTTGCTGGTTGTCCACTAAATAGCAATCCAAAACTATTACAGCATATACAATTTTTAATACTATTTTATGTCAAGCAAGTTGCAAATATTTTTAAAACGACAGTAATATTTTTTTTATATTCAAAACTATTGAACCTACAGCAAAAATCTTACGTGAGATTTTCACTGATACTTCATATATAAAGCACACAAAAATTGAAACCATTAACTGTTGCGACTCGAGCAGGCACCTTGTTCAAATCATAAGTTCAGTTTGCATTATGGCAACTCTCTCCTCGCATATTATGGCTGATGTCAGAGTTATATTGTCTATGGGAGTGTGACATCTGACAGGTCTTGTCAAATTGCATTGCATGTTGATAAAGAGTTGAGGACTTACTTATAACTCTTTATTGTTTCCTAAGGATATCGGCTCAAAGTATAACAATGTTTTGCTTACATTTTCCCGTTTTTAATTATTTTCACTTTTACCCTTCAGATGGCATCAAACAGGAAAAGGAAATATCTGGCAGAGTTCCTCAATTATTGTTTCACAGAAATAGAAGACAAAGGACAAAAGAAGCCACAATGTGTCATCTGTTTGAAAGCGCTGACTGCTGAGTCCTTCAAAAAGAATCAGCTGAAGAAACACCTGGACAATTTGCACTCACATGTGTCTTCCAAACCATGGCAATACTTTGAGAAGTTGGAAAGAGCTATCAAAAGGCAGAGATTGGAAAGCAACTTGAGAGGTACATTTGATCAACGTTCAGCATCAAGAGCTAGCTTTGAAGTGGCCTGGTTGATTGCCCGAAACAAGAAGCCACATACTACTGGTGAAGAATTGGTCAAACCAGCAGCTGTGAAAATGGCAGAAATCATGTGTGGCCAGAAAGAAGCCATGCGACTGGGTTCAGTGCCTTTGTCTGCAAGACTTGTGAAAGAGAATTTCCATCTTAGCAGAAAATGTGAGGGAACAAGTGATTTCTTCAATCAAAGCGAGCAAACATTTTGCTATTCAACTTGATGAGACTACAGATGTCAGTAGCAATTCGCTGCTGATGGTGTATGTTTGATACAGGGGTATTGATGCAATTGAAGAAGAAATGTTATTCTGTTCTCCTTTTAAGTTGAGAGCTCGTGGAAGTGATGTCTTCAACAAGGTTGATGTATACTTCAAAACACCAAGTGTTGATATAAAGTGGGAAGACTGTATTGGTGTGTCTGTTGATGGAGCTCCAGCCATGTTGGGTCATGTTAGTGGCTTTTCGGCATTGGCCAAAAAGCAGAATCCAAAAATTGAAGTTACCCACTGTATGATCCATCGCCAGGCATTACTTGTGAAGCAGTTGGAACCTGAACTGGAAGCTGTTATGAATGATGTAATCTAGATTTTCAATGCTGTCAAAGGGCATGCACTAAACACGTGGCTATTTCATGATTTATGTGAGGATGGGGAAGATGAATATTCAGGCCTCCTTTTTCATACAGAAGTGAGGTGGCTTTCACGTGGAAATGTTCTGAATCAAGTGTCGGCTCTCAGATCTGAACTAAAGATCTTTCTGGTGGATCAAAAACATGCCCTTGCAGATAAGTTGAGAACTTCCACTTGGCTTGCACATCTCGCATATTTAGCTGACATTTTTGGGCATGTGAATTCATTGAACAAGGAATTGCAAGGGAAAAACATCAATGTCTTTTTAGCAAGAGAAATAATTTCAGCATTTGGATCAAAGCTTCTGTACTGGAAGTGGAACAAAACAGGATAGCCGCCTTTCCAAAGCTAGCAGAGTTTTTGGAAGATTGTGAAGATCTCAGACTTTGTGACATCAAGGAGTCAGTTACAAGGCATCTGACCAAACTCAAAAAGCGGTTCTCTGATTACTTTCCAGAGCTTGATTCACATACTGTCAGTTAGGTTGTAAATCCCTTCAACTGTCAACTTGCTGATGTGCCTGAAGAGCCTGAAGGATTGGCAGAGGCACTTCTTGAACTTTGCTCCAACAGTGAAGCACGCATGGAATTTCAGAACAAGACAGATCTCTCATCTTTTTGGATGTCAAAACCTGCAATGGCTTTTAAAATTGCACATCTTGAAGCGACAAAAATGCTGCTGCCTTTTGCAATAATCTACCTTTGTGAACAAGGATTTTCTACCATTATGAACTTGAAAACCAAGGACAGAAATCGGTTGGACCCCGAAGACAGCATCCAAGTTGCTCTGACATCTAAAAGCCCTGATATGGATGTTGTTTTATCAAATATGAAACAGCAAGATTTTTCCAAAACCTAAAGTGGAGATGTTTTGAATGAAATTGTTCAGTTCTTTAATCCTTTTTATTAATTTTGTAAGTGTGCTATTCTTATGTCAGCATGTGTGGCATTTTAAGTCTGTTATAAATTCTTGACTTTGAGAGCAATTTATTCTTCATTTTAAGAGCAATTAGCTTGTTTTTGTTTACTTTGAAGTCTGGGGGGTAATATCATTTAACACAAATAGATTTTGGGGTAATACCCAAAAAAGTAGCCTGACCCCTGGTCTAGGGTATGGAAAGGTCCTTGTAGATTACACATTCACTCCTGAATAAAACAACAACTCAGGGATTCAGTTCGAAGACACAGTATAATAAACAATGTTATGAACATCGATATTTTCCAAGGAATACAGATAAAACAGCATATTAGATACATCGTAATACGTAATCCTATTCCATTTTTTTCCACTTCTGAATAATAAACAATACTGCCAGCTCGCAACCATCTTCAGTTCACATTGCGATACAAAACTACTGAACACCAAAATTCCATTCTCACGTGATTTTTTACTAACAACCTTTACCCGTACCAGACAAGCTCACAGACTATTTATGCCCCTTGCGATAACAAGCCTGAACAGTATTCATTCACACTTACCTAGCACTCAGGCCTACCACACAATATAACGCTCCCACACAAAAGACACCTCCATTCTTTACCCGTTACCACTCATACACACAAACATCATCACCATCATGTGACAGTAAGAACTAACTGAAAGCCTGTGTGCATCTTATTTACTTTACTTCTTTCAGTTTCCTCTTGCTGTGAAGTGTAGTAGGGAGCTGTTGTGTTCTTGAGCCAAGTGTGTCACATTGGCTGCTGTGATGTTGTAGGATGTCTGTGATGTTGTAGGATGTCTGTGATGTTGTAGGATGTCTGTGATGTTGTAGGATGTCTGTGATGTTGTAGGATGTCTGTGATGTTGTAGGATGTCTGTGATGTTGTAGGATGCCTGTGATGTTGTAGGATGTCTGTGATGTTGTAGGATGCCTGTGATGTTGTAGGATGCCTGTGATGTTGTAGGATGCCTGTGATGTTGTAGGATGTCTGTGATGTTGTAGGATGTCTGTGATGTTGTAGGATGTCTGTGATGTTGTAGGATGCCTGTGATGTTGTAGGATGTCTGTGATGTTGTTGTAGGATGTCTGTGATGTTGTAGGATGTCTGTGATGTTGTAGGATGCCTGTGATGTTGTAGGATGTCTGTGATGTTGTAGGATGTCTGTGATGTTGTAGGATGTCTGTGATGTTGTAGGATGTCTGTAATGTTGTCTATCTTTCTGCATTTTGGTCTTTTCCATGCCCTGAAACCAGATCTTTTACTGCTGTAGGCATGCAGTGGTAACTGGTTGGACTCCATGCTCATGAGATGGTCAAACCACTTAATTTTCTGTCTCTCTATATACTTGATGCAGGATGTAGTACTTAAAATTTTTCTAATGTCATCATTTGTTATGTCTATCTCTCCTGGTAACATTAATGGCTTTTCTTAAGCATCTCATCTCACAGGATACGATTTTCGTCTCCTGTGCTTTGGTCAAGGACCATGTTTGAGACTGACAGCAAAGAGTTGGTAAGAATATACAACTTATCAGCGTATGCCGCACTAGGAACAAAAGAATGATGATGATTATGACGACGACAGGAGTATGAGGAAGATATTGTTTGAAGTACAAAAAAAGGACGAAAAAAAAAAAACAAAGGGTTTTACCTGGCAACAACATCATAAAGAACTCGAGATATGCTGTTGTACTCAGCAAAGTTGTATGGGATGGTCTGCAGGTTGGGGCAAAGCTTTATTGCTGTGCCCATGAACATTCCATTCTTGACACCAGCCTGTCAAAATATACCAATTGTAGCTGAATACTTCATTCTCAGCTATAATATCATCATCATCATCAAGTATTATGCCTAGTGGAATAGGAGATCATGTTTCTCCACAACTTCCTGTCTCCCGTACAATTTACCAATTCTGTTGTTGACCTCCTTCCATGCCATGATGTCAAACTGTCCAGTATTTGTTTTATTTGTCTTCCTCCATCTATTTTTCCTTCAATCTTACCTGTTGTTAGATGCCCCACAAAAAAGTGGATTGCTTTTTTTAAACTTGTGAAATAAGTTTCCTTTGTGCATTGGTCGCAGCTGTAATATACAGGTTCAAATACATACCGTAAAATGGGTGATAACTTTCTCACTCGTATCTTCCTATCTTCCTATTTAATAGTTATCAGTTTTCTGCATAGCCACTGGTTTCTTCTCATTAACAACCTTTTCTACGTGTCATCATCTACTCATCACCCATCAGCTTGTCAAGGAGGATAAGCCTTCAACAAAAATCTTGCCTTGTGCCATCTGCTCAAGGTTCTTCCAGACCTTTCTTTGTACCTTTCATACCTGCCTCCAGTTCTCTTCCCCACGTGTTGTTTGGCCTCCCTCTTCCTCTTATCCTGGGTATTCCAGAACAACAGCTGTCAACATGTTTCCTCACACCCGTGTGCCCTACTCATCACCAATACCATCTTCTCATCTCTTGTTCCACTGGCTTTTGTCTGGTTCTTGTCATCAGTTCCACACTGAGCAGTCTTAATTACAATGGTTTGGCCAAGTCTGCAGAATGGAAGAAGATTGGCTACTACTACACATATGGGAAACCAAGAGCCAGAATCCAGACCTCCAGGACAGCCCTGAGGTAGGACAACATTAGACTAACCCTGAGGGAGGACAACATTAGACAAACCCTGAGGGAGGACAACATTAGACAAACCCTGAGGGAGGACAACATTAGACAAACCCTGAGGGAGGACAACATTAGACAAACCCTGAGGGAGGACAACATTAGACAAACCCTGAGGGAGGACAACATTAGACAAACCCTGAGGGATGTCAACATTAGACAAACCCTGAGGGATGACAACATTAGACAAACCCTGAGGAAGGACAACATTAGACAAACCCTGAGGGAGGAAAACATTTGACAAACCCTGAGGGAGGACAACATTTAACAAACCCTGAGGGAGGACAACATTTAACAAACCCTGAGGGAGGACAACATTAGACAAACCCTGAGGGACGACAACATTAGACAAACCCTGAGGGATGTCAACATTAGACAAACCCTGAGGGATGACAACATTAGACAAACCCTGAGGAAGGACAACATTAGACAAACCCTGAGGGAGGATAACATTAGACAAACCCTGAGGGAGGACAACATTTAACAAACCCTGAGGGAGGACAACATTAGACAAGCCCTGAGGGAGGACAACATTTGACAAACCCTGAGGGAGGACAACATTAGACAAACCCTGAGGGAGGACAACATTTGACAAACCCTGAGGGAGGACAACATTAGACAAACCCTGAGGGAGGACAACATTAGACAAACCCTGAGGGAGGACAACATTTAACAAACCCTGAGGGAGGACAACATTTGACAAACCCTGAGGGAGGACAACATTTAACAAACCCTGAGGGAGGACAACATTAGACAAACCCTGAGGGACGACAACATTAGACAAACCCTGAGGGATGTCAACATTAGACAAACCCTGAGGGATGACAACATTAGACAAACCCTGAGGAAGGACAACATTAGACAAACCCTGAGGGAGGATAACATTAGACAAACCCTGAGGGAGGACAACATTTAACAAACCCTGAGGGAGGACAACATTAGACAAGCCCTGAGGGAGGACAACATTTGACAAACCCTGAGGGAGGACAACATTAGACAAACCCTGAGGGAGGACACCATTTGACAAACCCTGAGGGAGGACAACATTAGACAAACCCTGAGGGAGGACAACATTTGACAAACCCTGAGGGAGGACAACATTTAACAAACCCTGAGGGAGGACAACATTTGACAAACCCTGAGGGAGGACAACATTTAACAAACCCTGAGGGAGGACAACATTTAACAAACCCTGAGGGAGGACAACATTTGACAAACCCTGAGGGAGGACAACATTTAACAAACCCTGAGGGAGGACAACATTTAACAAACCCTGAGGGAGGACAACATTAGACAAACCCCGAGTCCTAATTACAATGGTTTGGCCAATTCTGCAGAATGGAAGAAGACATGTTTAATTATGTTAGCCACTACAATCTGTTAGCATTTTAAAGTTACGCGTTAACATATTGGTGTGCTGTAAACAAAAGATACTTTGTGCTTAAAGATATTTTATTGAACGCGATTTTGTATAGTTGTCTATGGTTAGACATGACGCGGGGCATTGTTATGCTACCGCATAACAACGATCTTTCTATACCCTTCATATTTCGAAATCCGTCAAAGCCAGACGTGATCTTCAGCGCTCCCAATATATAGTAGTCGTGCAGATGTCCTCCTTGAAGATAGGCCATGTGGTCGGCCATATTATTAATGAATGCAGTGATGGAGCAACTTAGTTGATGTATAGTTTTCCTTGGATTAGGAACAGAAGGGAGTAATTTATTATTATTAATTAATCGTTCGCCAAATCTCTAGGTATCACTTTCGGATGTTCCGTTCATCGGCATCACGTATATACAGCATAGTTTTGTTGATGATACAGATATTAATCTAAAGGACTGCACTGGACTGTAGTGGACTGCATGGATCTGGTGTATTATTGAATTCCATGAATAATTGAATATATGTAATAAACTGTATAGTTTTTGTGGACTCTAACCCAAACGACATTATCAACTTCATCAGGTTGGATTTGAAGTTATTCCCCACCATTTGCACACAACACCCAACAGCATGATCGCTCAATGATTAAGGAACTATAATAATAATGAGCAGCAGAATTACTAATGAGAATGCTCTCAACAAAAAGGATTAAATCACAGAATAAAGTGGTTTAACAGGGACACACAAGCTCCTCTACCTCGCCAAGGTGGAGACATGGTAGAGGAGAGCCTGGACCAAAGAATGCACTGGTTTAGTGTGATGACTCTAGTCATTTATGTTACATGATGAAGTTGCCAGTTCCATGCACAGCCTTGGTCCCATTATCAGGCCACCAGAGTCTTATGATACTCAACGATAGATAGCTTAAGAAAAACCGTTTACATAGTTAGGACAATTTTGTTTTTTAATATTTTATTTTTTGAAATTTTTAAATTCAACAACAAGAACAGAAATAAATAAGAATGGCTTTGATAATTACAGCAGCTATTTTTAAAATATTAGAACTACAAAAAATAAAATCTGCCATCTACTTATTCTTGGATCCTGAGCTGTCGACTGACAAAGCAGTCAGTGACCATCATGCCTAATGACATCTTGTTAGGCAACAACAAACCGTCACCACTTGACTTGGTCTGTGACCATCCTTTGTGTGGTGTCTCAACCCTGGCTAATACTTTTCAGTCTCCACAGTTCTACTCTAAGTTGTTTTTGGTTGGCCTCTCTGTTACCTTCCTTCTGGGGTCCATAGAACAGCAGTTTTTGGTCAGCCTCTCTATCACCTTCCTTCTTGGGTTCATAGAACAGTAGTTTTTGGTCAGCCTCTCTGTCATCTTCCTTCTGGGGTCCATTGTACAGCAGTTTTTGGTCGGCCTCTCTTGTCACTTTAATTCTGGGGTCCAAAGTACAGCAGTTTTTGGTTAGCCTCTGTCACCTTCCTTCTGGGGTCCATAGAACAGCAGTTTTTGGTCAGCCTCTCTGTCGCCTTCCTTCTGGGGTCCATAGTACAGCAGTTTTTGGTCAGCCTCTGTCATCTTCCTTTTGGGATCCATAGTACAGCAGTTTTTGGTTAGCCTCTCTGTCCCCTTCCTTCTGGGGTCCATAGAACAGCAGTTTTTGGTCAGCCTCTCTGTCACCTTCCTTCTGGGGTCCATAGTCCAGCAGTTTTTGGTTAGCCTCTCTGTCACCTTCCTTCTGGGGTCCATTGTACAGCAGTTTTTGGTCAACCTCTCTTGTCATCTTCCTTCTGGGGTCCAAAGTACAGCAGTTTTTGGTTAGCCTCTCTGTCACCTTCCATCTGGGGTCCATAGAACAGCAGTTTTTTTCAGCCTCTCTGTCACCTTCCTTCTGGGGTCCATAGTACAGCAGTTTTTGGTCAGCCTCTGTCATCTTCCTTTTGGGGTCCATAGTACAGCAGTTTTTGGTTAGCCTCTCTGTCACCTTCCTTCTGGGGTCCATAGAACAGCAGTTTTTGGTCAGCCTCTCTGTCACCTTCCTTCTGGGGTCCATAGTCCAGCAGTTTTTGGTTAGCCTCTCTGTCACCTTCCTTCTGGGGTCCATTGTACAGCAGTTTTTGGTCGGTCTCTCTTGTCACCTTCCTTCTGGGGTCCAAAGTACAGCAGTTCTGATGTTAGTGTCTGGATAATTTTCCTTTCAGCTCCTTATGAAGCATAGAGCCCCCACTACAGCAAGTCCACTTGCAGGAAGCCTGCACATGATGTTGTAGGGGTGGTTCATGTCTACCTGTTATGATAGTGTGCATATCTTTTTGATTGCTCAAGGTAAGCAGTAATTGGCTTGTGCTGGGGATCGGCCTAAAAATTGAGAGAATTTTCCTTGGACAGATTGTGTGGAAAGATGAAAATTTAGGCATTTTCTTTTATTACTTTCAGTGCTTCACGCCATAGAGAGGTACAGAAGGTAGCCAACTCTCATATTATTAGTTTGGTTTCATAGTTTACTGGCAAGATTTTCTGATGTCATTTATTGTTATTGTTATTACTTAGCCATTCCTCTTCTACCTGGTGGTGTAGAGGTTAGCCAGAGAGACCGCCATGCTAACTATCAGCTGTCTTCCTTCTGGCCTGGTTCCAGTCTAGTCCTCTGTCCTTCACAGATTGTCTAATGTTGTCCTCCCAGCCAACTCTGGGTCATCCAGGAGGTCTAGATCCTTCATAGATTGTCTAATGCTGTCCTCCCAGCCAACTCTGGGTCATCCAGGAGGTCTGGATCCTTGTCTGGCTAATATGTTATTGATATCAGAATCAACATTGTTGAACTCCAGGTAAACCCATAGGTGCTCAGTCTCCCTCAGCGAATGTCAAAGGGTATGAATGCTGAATGTCCCTGTAGCGTACTGGTTGTATACACGCCTGACCCATCCTTACATACATTTATCAAATCTTGACAGCCTGACATTTTCATTACCTGTATTTGTTTTATTTCAACTTTTTTCTACTGTGCCTTTCAGATTTCTTTGAAGCACAGGCCTTCAATTATGTCATGCACGGCCCTCCTGTCTTCACCAATGGCCCTCCTGTCTTCACCAATGAGTTGAAGCTTTTTTTCCCCCACAGTCCCCCTATTATTAAACAAAAAAAAAATTATCTAAGATTTGTCTGCCTTATGTTAACGTAGCCTCACATAGTTCCCATGGGTCTCTTAAGAGAGAAAGAATAAATATGATTATAGCATCCTCAAGAATGTCGTACAATACGACAAATATGAGGTCGTACATGGTCCTGGTAACTTGATTATCTCAAACAAATTGCCACAGAAGACACCGCTGTAAAAGAATGTGACAGTCTGGTGTAGACTTCCTGCTAGAGGACTAGCTGTAGTGGGGGTTCCAGGATATGGACAAATTGATGATGATGAAGGTGATGATGGTGGTGATGATGATGATGATGGTGGTGATGATGATGGTGGTGGTGATGATGATGGTGGTAGTGATAATGATGATGGTGGTGATGATGATGGTGGTGGTGATGATCATGATGGTGGTGATGATAATGGTGGTGGTGATGATGATGATGGTGGTGATGATGGTGGTGGTGATAGTGATGATGGTGGTGATAATGATGATGGTGGTGATGATGGTGAAAATGATGATGGTGGTGATGATGATGATGGTGGTGATGATGATGACGATGGTGGTGATGATGATGACAACAACAATGAAGTTAAGTAAGACTTTGCAGCCTCAACTGAATATGTTTTTTTTAACAAATTAAAAAAAATCAAACCTTTCTGGCCTCATAACTACAAGATGCAATCTCTGCCATTGAGTGAAACGTGTGCGTCTCTGCAGAATCTTCATTATCATTGACATCTGTCTGCTCATCTGCTGACATGGAACCATAAATAAGATAACCACAATGTAGGAGAAAGTATACACTAACTGCTCCCTCAGGCATACCATACAAGGTGATTAATATGAGGTTATACATGGAACTGAGCCATGGTAGCACAGTGGTTAGTGCACTGGCTTCCTATCTCAGTGGTCCATGGTTTGATCCCCAGTTGAAAATGGCTCCAAGGTCGACCCAGCCTCATGAATTGTGTACCAGAGCAACTCTGGGAAGGTTAAGGTGGCCAGCGTGATGCTGACCCCATCACCCCCTAGTGCGCCGATGATCAAGAAAATATGGGCCTAACACCATATTCCCAGTATGCCTCAATGGGCGTGTAACAGGATCCTTGACCTTGACCTACACATGGAACTGGCAACCTCATCATGTAGAACAGACAGCTACAGAAACCACTGCTGTAAAAGTTTATGAATGCCTGAAACAGGCTTCCTGTAAGTGGACAACAGGTTGTAGTGGTGGTTCCATCATCAGTAAGTGGACGACAGGTTGTAGTGGTGGTTCCATCATCAGTAAGTGGACAGGTTGTAGTGGTGGTTCCATCATCAGTAAGTGGACGACAGGTTGTAGTGGTGGTTCCATCATCAGTAAGTGGATGACAGGTTGTAGTGGTGGTTCCATCATCAGTAAGTGGATGACAGGTTGTAGTGGTGGTTCCATCATCAGTAAGTGGACGACAGGTTGTAGTGGTGGTTCCATCATCAGTAAGTGGATGACAGGTTGTAGTGGTGGTTCCATCATCAGTAAGTGGACAACAGGTTGTAGTGGTGGTTCCATCATCAGTAAGTGGACGACAGGTTGTAGTGGTGGTTCCATCATCAGTAAGTGGACAGGTTGTAGTGGTGGTTCCATCATCAGTAAGTGGATGACAGGTTGTAGTGGTGGTTCCATCATCAGTAAGTGGACAACAGGTTGTAGTGGTGGTTCCATCATCAGTAAGTGGACAGGTTGTAGTGGTGGTTCCATCATCAGTAAGTGAACAGGTTGTAGTGGTGGTTCCATCATCAGTAAGTGGACAGGTTGTAGTGGTGGTTCCATCATCAGTAAGTGGACAGGTTGTAGTGGTGGTTCCATCATCAGTAAGTGGACGACAGGTTGTAGTGGTGGTTCCATCATCAGTAAGTGGACAACAGGTTGTAGTGGTGGTTCCATCATCAGTAAGTGGATGACAGGTTGTAGTGGTGGTTCCATCATCAGTAAGTGGACAACAGGTTGTAGTGGTGGTTCCATCATCAGTAAGTGGACAACAGGTTGTAGTGGTGGTTCCATCATCAGTAAGTGGACAGGTTGTAGTGGTGGTTCCATCATCAGTAAGTGGATGACAGGTTGTAGTGGTGGTTCCATCATCAGTAAGTGGATGACAGGTTGTAGTGGTGGTTCCATCATCAGTAAGTGGACAGGTTGTAGTGGTGGTTCCATCATCAGTAAGTGGATGACAGGTTGTAGTGGTGGTTCCATCATCAGTAAGTGGACAACAGGTTGTAGTGGTGGTTCCATCATCAGTAAATGGACGACAGGTTGTAGTGGTGGTTCCATCATCAGTAAGTGGACAGGTTGTAGTGGTGGTTCCATCATCAGTAAGTGGATGACAGGTTGTAGTGGTGGTTCCATCATCAGTAAGTGGACAACAGGTTGTAGTGGTGGTTCCATCATCAGTAAGTGGACAGGTTGTAGTGGTGGTTCCATCATCAGTAAGTGGACAGGTTGTAGGTGGTGGTTCCATCATCAGTAAGTGGACAGGTTGTAGTGGTGGTTCCATGATCAGTAAGGAGTGATATATATAATGATGATAATGAATATGTAACTTTTCAAGTTGTACTCAACTCAAACCTATTTCTCTTAGCTTCCATACATCTCAAAGAGTCCACAATGAACTTTAGCCTGTGTGGTGAAGTTATTCTTTACAGTTACATCTTCTTCCTTATTTGCCCTCAGACTTCTTCATTAATGACTCTAATAAAGTGGACAGGTTGTAGTGGTGGTTCCATCATCAGTAAGTGGATGACAGGTTGTAGTGGTGGTTCCATCATCAGTAAGTGGATGACAGGTTGTAGTGGTGGTTCCATCATCAGTAAGTGGATGACAGGTTGTAGTGGTGGTTCCATCATCAGTAAGTGGATGACAGGTTGTAGTGGTGGTTCCATCATCAGTAAGTGGACAGGTTGTAGTGGTGGTTCCATCATCAGTAAGTGGACAGGTTGTAGTGGTGGTTCCATCATCAGTAAGTGGACAGGTTGTAGTGGTGGTTCCATCATCAGTAAGTGGACAGGTTGTAGTGGTGGTTCCATCATCAGTAAGTGGACAGGTTGTAGTGGTGGTTCCATCATCAGTAAGTGGACGACAGGTTGTAGTGGTGGTTCCATCATCAGTAAGTGGACGACAGGTTGTAGTGGTGGTTCCATCATCAGTAAGTGGACGACAGGTTGTAGTGGTGGTTCCATCATCAGTAAGTGGATGACAGGTTGTAGTGGTGGTTCCATCATCAGTAAGTGGACAGGTTGTAGTGGTGGTTCCATCATCAGTAAGTGGACAGGTTGTAGTGGTGGTTCCATCATCAGTAAGTGGACAGGTTGTAGTGGTGGTTCCATCATCAGTAAGTGGACAGGTTGTAGTGGTGGTTCCATCATCAGTAAGTGGACAGGTTGTAGTGGTGGTTCCATCATCAGTAAGTGGACAGGTTGTAGTGGTGGTTCCATCATCAGTAAGTGGACGACAGGTTGTAGTGGTGGTTCCATCATCAGTAAGTGGACGACAGGTTGTAGTGGTGGTTCCATCATCAGTAAGTGGATGACAGGTTGTAGTGGTGGTTCCATCATCAGTAAGTGGACAGGTTGTAGTGGTGGTTTCATCATCAGTAAGTGGACAGGTTGTAGTGGTGGTTCCATCATCAGTAAGTGGACAGGTTGTAGTGGTGGTTCCATCATCAGTAAGTGGACAGGTTGTAGTGGTGGTTCCATCATCAGTAAGTGGACAGGTTGTAGTGGTGGTTCCATCATCAGTAAGTGGACAGGTTGTAGTGGTGGTTCCATCATCAGTAAGTGGACAGGTTGTAGTGGTGGTTCCATCATCAGTAAGTGGACAGGTTGTAGTGGTGGTTCCATCATCAGTAAGTGGACAGGTTGTAGTGGTGGTTCCATCATCATTAAGTGGACAGGTTGTAGTGGTGGTTCCATCATCAGTAGTAAGCTCAAGGTTCCTGACATCTCCAAACAGTTTGCTACTCTGTTCACTGCTGTAAGTTGGGCATGATTGAAACAGATGTTCAGTTGTCATGGGGCTGATGCCACAGATGTAGACATCTGTTGCACCAATGCTGTACCTGTGGTAAAGATGGTACCTCAATCTGTTGTGTCCAGTGTGTAGCAGAAAAATGATAACCTGGTCTCACCTAGATAACAGGTGTTACAGTTAGATCATAATATACAGTTTAAAGTTTACCCACATTTCCACAAGTCTAGTTATCTTTAAAGTGAATTTGTAAGTCCTTTAGGTGACAGATGACCTAGCCATGTCATACTGCAAAAAAGGAGAAGGCCTGTAGAGCAATCTATTCAGATCCAACAAAGTTACTCTAGAAGGCCAGTATAGCAATCTATTCAGATCCAACAAAGTAACTCTAGAAGGCCAGTAGAGCAATATATTCAGATCCAACAAAGTAACTCTAGAAGGCCAGTAGAGCAATCTATTCAGATCCAACAAAGTAACTCTAGAAGGCCAGTAGAGCAATCTATTCAGATCCAACAAAGTAACTCTAGAAGGCCAGTAGAGCAATCTATTCAGATCCAACAAAGTTACTCTAGAAGGCCAGTAGAGCAATCTATTCAGATCCAACAAAGTAACTCTAGAAGGCCAGTAGGGCAATCTATTCAGATCCAACAAAGTTACTCTAGAAGGCCAGTAGAGCAATCTATTCAGATCCAACAAAGTTACTCTAGAAGGCCAGTAGAGCAATCTATTCAGATCCAACAAAGTAACTCTGCATTTAACATGAAAGGTCTTGTTGCCGTATGCGCTGAAACACCTCTGTTGTTTACCTAGAGATGCTGAGCTTGTTGCAAAATTGAAAAATTCTTGTTATTATCTACACTGTAGATCTAGGCTTTTCCTGTGGCTTTTCTGCCATTCTGAAACTTGTTTCGTAGGAGTCATAAGCTACAGTGTATTCTCCAGGTATTCTATCCTGACTTGGCATATATTTAAAGAATCCTCACATCTGCTTTCAAGCCAGAAAAAAAAAAGGGGGGGGGGGGTGTGTGTGTGTGGATACCATGCATTCCTCGCCATCCCTGGCGGCTCTCCCCATATGCAGGGCTAAAATACTGTGCTCTGGTTCTGGACTCTTCCAAGGAATTGTTTTGTGCTGCACAGAACCACCTCTAGGCTCACTTCTCCTGCCATCTATTCATTTAGAGATCCTCCTGCATGCAGCCAACCAGGTAAAAGCCAGAGTTAAACTGGTTATAGATCTAACCATGGGTTGACACGCAAGAGCAGCGTGAATTCCTTTGCATCCCAAAACGCCCCTGTAAAAGCAGATATCAAAAGTGCTCCTCTGAAGACCTGTCTGTTGACACTAGAATGTATACAAGATATCCATCATGGTTTTTTTTGGAAAACTTGTCTATTGAAAAGAATATTTAAATAAGATATCCATCATAGTTTTTTTGGAAAACTTGTCTATTGACAAGAATATTTAAATAAGATTATCCATCATGGTTTTTTTTGGAAAACTTGTCTATTGACAAGAATATTTAAATAAGATATCCATCATGGTTTTTTTTTAAAAACTAGTCTATTGACAAGAATATTTAAATAAGATATCCATCGTGGCTTTTTGGAAAACTTTTCTATTGACAAGAATATTTAAATAAGATAATCCATCATGGTTTTTTGAAAAAATCGTCTATTGACAAGAATATTTAAATAAGATATCCATCATGGTTTTTTTTGAAAACTTGTCTATTGACAAGAATATTTAAATAAGATATCCATCATGGTTTTTTTTTGAAAACTTGTCTATTGACAAGAATATTTAAATAATATATCCATCATGGTTTTTTGAAAAAAATTGTCTATTGACAAGAATATTTAAATAAGATATCCATCATGGTTTTTTTTGGAAAACTTGTCTATTGACAAGAATATTTAAATAAGATATCCATCAAGGCTTTTTTGAAAACTTGTCTATTGACAAGAATATTTAAATAAGATATCCATCATGGTTTTTTTGGAAAACTTGTCTATTGACAAGAATATTTAAATAAGATATCCATCATGGTTGTTTTTTTTTTTGAAAACTTGTCTATTGACAAGAATATTTAAATAAGATATCCATCATGGTTTTTTTTTAAAACTTGTCTATTGACAAGAATATTTAAATAATATATCCAGATCTTGTCAGTAAAAGGTGGTTCCGTGGTGGATACTGCTACAGGGGAGTGAAGTGTTAGAGACCACTATACTAGGTCCAGCAGGGTGAGGTAGGGTGACCAGTTCCATTCCTCACTGATTTTGCCGTTAACTCAAGATCTAGGTAGACTGGGGGAAGGCTCTACCAGATTTTGAACCTGGTAGCTTTGCCATGAGAGGCAAAATGCTCTAACCGCTCTGCCAATCTTTTGCGAAAAAACTTTCTTTTTGATGGCCTTGTCTATTGATAAGAAAATATAAATACAGTGCAGTCTGGATAAGTAGAAGTAGCTGGAGCCATCTAAAATACTTCTCCTTATCAGAAATTGGCTCAAAGATGGACATTTACCATCAGAATAAGAAGTAAAGCATGAAGCCATTTGTTTTAAAATTATTCAGATGCAAGTATTTCCATTTTACATTCTTATGTCTACATCTTTTTAAGTTTTCAAAAGCAATTTAACTAAGTCAAAAGATCTAGCGTCAAGTTTTTTGCTAGACACATAGTTGCAAGTGTAAGTCAAAACTTCTGAAAATCTAAATGTCCTGACTGAGTAATCTCAAATCCTGCATTAATTCAGAGTATAACATTGCTAAGAAATCTGCATGACTAGAGATATTATACATTCAGTTTGTCTATAAAATGAATTGTTAAAACGTTTGTGCAGATATCGAGTTTCGGTTAAATATTTTTGTGTACTCTATGCGGATTGCAAGAGCGATATCCACTGAATGCTTGAATATTTTTTAAACTATTATTGCCTGTTCACCAAAAAATTATGCACGGCCACATAGTACAGTAATGTAGACAATGAAGGCAAAACTGCTACTCAAGCAAGTCCTAATTTGAGTTGAGACAGGAAAAATTACTTTCACTTATTCGAAAATTCTAGTTATCAGAATTCGACTTAACCAGAGTTTTTTAACAAAGCCAAAGAAGACATTTGGCCGGGACTTTCAGAAATGCTTCTATTTAAGCAAAATTCAATTTAACCGAGTTCCTCGTAAGTGGACTGCACTGTACATATAAAACCTTACTTACTTACTCGTAAGGGAAGAATGTCAGACGGGCCTGCGTGCCCAATTCTCAACCCTTTGAAAATAAAGTTTGTTCTACCGTTAATTATAGAGGTTTGGAAGAGAGAGCGCCATACTATCCTATCGGCAGTCTTCCTCCTGCCTGGTTCCATTCTAGTCCTCGGCCCTTCGGAGATTTTCTAATGTCCTCCTAGCAGACTCTGGGTCATCCTGGAGGTCTGGATCCCTGGCTCTTAGTTTCCCTTACTTGTCATGGTAGCCAATCTTCTCCCATTCTGCAGACATAGTCAGACCATCTTAGTTGGGACTGTTCTACTTGGGTCTGCAGGGGCTGGGTTTTTAGGTCATTATGTATCGTCTGGTTGTGGACTATGTCTCTTGTTACTTCAACCACCTTCCTCAGATATCTCATTTCTGAGGTTATAAATTTAACCTTTAGCACGCTGCATTAGAAATTGCAGAAATTTGCCCTGCCGCTGCATTCTTTTTCACAGCGCCCAGTTTTTTATAGTGGGTGACTTGTAACGACTATAGTTTCTGTGTTTCTTGTTCAACTGCAATAATTTTTGGAATGTATATAAATAAATGAATGATGAATCTGATGATATAAGTTCTGTTGGTGTATATGTTAGATGTGATAGGAAGAGAGGAATGGAAAGATGAAAAAATGGGATGAGGCACCCGCATCTTGCCCTTTCTGTTCACTAACCTGACTTCATCAAAATATCGTCAACAACGCTAGGCAAACTCCATTTTTCCCCATCTCCACAATCCCCCATATTCTGAGAACCGATATCAGCGCTAGTAATGCCAACAAATTCCTCATCATCGGAAGTCAGAATCCATGACAATTTCAGCGAAAAATAGCAGTTTGTTCGATGCCGATTGATTTCGATTTTAAAAAATTCACAAAAAATTAACGCGAATACACCCGTCATTAAATAAAGATCGGAATCGGAAGTGAACTCTCTTGCACATAAGATTAAAACCACAATAATTAATCACACATTATGGCATTAGGAGTAGAGAACTGAAGAAATGTTGAAAATGTTGTAGCGGTGAAACCAAAAAACAAAACTTGAAATAAAAGACAAAATTTTCTCACAATTCTCCAATGCATCATCATCCTCAACATTTTCAGCAGCTTTACTTTTCAACCCCTTCAGTTTCCTATTACGCTTTTTCATCCACTCAGCTTTTTCCCAAGCCAGGCTGGAATCTGTGTTGCCTTTTGCTCCCTGACCCCTTGAATGAGTCACAGCAACTGGTTTACCTACAGACATACAGGCAAAAATTAATACATCAATTTTAATAGTACAAGTCTGTCACCTTTTATCTGTCGAGGGTTGGAGTTGCTAAGAGGTATAGCGTCCACTTCAAATTATTAAGGTACCGGGTTCAGTTCCCAGTGGAGGGAATATAATTTATGGAATTTTTTTTTTCAGAACTATTGGTCCTCATGATGTCATACTCCCCCTGGTCTCCTGGGTAGTGAGATCGGATGTCTAGCCTTCTCGGAAAAAGGAGAAAAAATAGGAGGTATCGTGTGCAAGTTGTGTGCGTTAAAAATCCCTTGGCAGTTGAAAATCATAAAGAGTAGGCCACACGGCTGTTGCCCTGGCAAAATTTTAAAAGAATTAGGAAACCTACCCATCACAACAATATTTAAAGAATGTGCGATTCCTACATACATACATTGGGACTCTCACCAGTGTTACGGAGTTCATGCACTGTGCTGAGATCCTCCTTATGTGATCTAAGGGAGGTGATCGGAGCACTGATGGAGCTGTGCGTGTGTAATAAAGATAGTCCTTGACCCCAGAGCAAACCAACCTTTTATTCAAAATCCTTGGGGACAACTTTCTTTAAGAAACTGGCTTGTTCAGTTTGTCAGATGTTGTTCTAATCTCATTCAAAAATTTGCCCAAACTGTCCTCAATAAATAGCTCCAAATAGTCCGAAATTGCTTAAATGTGATCAAAAAGTAGCAAAAAACACTACCCGATTTTCAGAATATTTTGGTTTTCGGGTGTTCAGATAAAAGGTTATAAATTTGTAATATACTGAAGCACATTAAAAACGCACCACCTATATAATCCAGGAACAGAGTGTGAAATGTAAATATAAGTGTTTACAAGTTTACATATTTGGAATCTTTATTCATTTTCCTATGAATCCATGCGGGTCATTAATTTGTACATTTGATTGTTATGAAATTCATTGCATTCTGTGCAGGCAAGGGAGAAAACCAAAAATGCAACCAATAAAAAAATTCATTCACACTATCCTCAGTATCTGGTATGTCCACCGTGTGCTTGCAAACATGCTTGGCAGCGGCTCCGCATGGAACGCACAAGTCTCTGAAGGAAGTTCCGGGGAATCAAGTCCCATTCACGTGTAAGAGCAGCTTTGAGCTTTTGCAGATTAGCTGGAGAACCTTGCCTGTAGACTCTGCGTCCAAGCTCGTCCCACAGATGTTCTATAGGGGACATGTCTGGTGATAGGGCAGGCCAATCAATTGTCACAATGTTCTGCTGCTGTAGATATTGCTGCATAATGCATGTGGTGTGCGCACGTGAGTTATCCTGCTGGAGAAGCTGCAAGTCTGGATAATTTGTGAACGCAGGAGCAACCAATGCATCCAGAACCTCATCTCGATATGTCACAGCATTAACATTTCCACGGAAGACGTGAAGAGGCAAGCGATGGTGAAAACTGAATCCTCCCCAAATGTGAATACTGCCACCTCCAAATCGGTTGTGCTGACGAACACAGCAATCTGCAAAGCGCTCTCCACACCGTCGCCAAATCCGCAAACGTCCATCAGCAAAGGATATGTTGAATCTGCTCTCGTCTGTGAATAGGACAGCATTCCACTGCAGTCTAGTTCATCTGACATGTTGCTCTGCCCATTGCAGGCGCTGCTGACGATGTCTGTGAGTCAAGTTTGGCCCAACATAAGGTCGTCTTGCAGTAAGGCCTGTATCTCTGAGTCGTCGTATGACTGTCATTCGAGAGACTTGCCCACGTCTACCCACTATTGCTCTTGCTGTTTGACTTGCCGGTAGAGAACGATTCCTTAGGTGACTCAGCACAATATGACGATCTTGCGCAGGGGTAGTAACTCGTGGTTGGCCACTCCGAAGTCTATCCCAGGCACTGCCAGTGGTTCCGTAACGTTCATTGAGACGTACAATAGTGCTGTGGTGGCAATTCATCCTTCTGGCAATGGCCCGCGAGCTCATTCCGGTCTCCAACATACCAATGGCTCGTTGGCGGTCGTTTTCAGATAGTCGTGGCATTTCAAGCACATGTACTGGGTGTTTTGTCTCAACGGCCTTTTTATACCGAGTATACTGCCACAACGCGTACACATTTTCAGGGTCATAGCTGTTGGGAATCGTGTTGCACGTGTAACTTTCATTGTTTTCATGTAGTCTGTACACAAACCCGTGGGTTGAATCATGCACTTTCCATTCCAGCAGCCATTCGCTCTCTACCTCATGACAAACACGGGGAAAATCCATTCCCACACTTTTTTTTTCCAGCTTCTCTGCATCAGTATATATAATAGTGGTGCGTTTTTAATGTGCTTCAGTATACTATAGAAAATGATGATGTAAGAGTAATTCCTTCTCCTCACTCCACACCTATTTTTAGACACCATTAATTTATGTCACCTGAAGTTATGAATTAACAAGTAAAGGGAAATAAAATGATTTTGGGAACCTTACTTACTCAGTTGTCCCTCTTCTACCCTGGGGTGTAGAAGTTTGCCAGTGAGAGCGCCAAACTATCTTATCGGTGGTCTTCCTCCTGGCCTGGTTCCAATGAAGTCCTCAGTCCTTCAGAGATTGTCTAATGTTGTCCTCCCCGCAAACTCTGGGTCTTCCTGTAGAGGTCTGGATCCTGGTTCTTAGTGTCCCATATTTATCATGGTAACCAATCTTCTCCCATTCTGCAGACATGGCCAAACTATCGTAATTGGGACTGTTCCACTCAGGGTCTGCGGGGACTGGGTTTTGAGACCACGACGTGTCATCTGGTTGCAGACCATGTCTTTTCTTGTTACTTGAACCACCTACCTCATTTCTGAGGTTTGGAGCTGGCTTTTATGGGCTTTAGTCATTGCCCATGACTCACATTCATAAGCCAAGATTGGAACATAGGTAGAGCCATCTTCATCTTTTTTCTTTTGCCGAGGAATCCTCAATTTATGACCTGATAGTCTCCAAACTGCTGTTTATATTGGATATCTTCTTTCTAATCCAGAGCTTCTTAACTTGTGGTCCAAGGACCCCACAAAAGGCCCATGAATGAATTCCAGGGGGTCTGAGTGTCAAAAATTTTAATTTTATATTTACTCAAGGAATTATCAGAGATTTTTGCATTTAAAAAAATATATTATTTGTACAGATTTTGTTGGTATTTTGGTATAACTATATGTACAACTTTAAAATTTTCTTTGTAATAAAATGTATTATTTGTAAGTAACATTCTTAATTATGCGTTTATGTAAATTTTTCTAAGAAACAGTTTATAGCCTTCATCTGACAATCAAAGAAGTTCATGGTACCAAAAAAAAAGTTTTTAAAGTCCTGTTCTAGATTAAACGGAACATGCTGTGCCAAAACAAGGCAAAACCCTTAAAACAATAATAAAAGAAATTATATATCCTCATTCTAACTCATCAGGGGTTGACAGCATATTTTTGTCCATTAAGTTTTAAAAAAAAACAGGCAGTAAGTTATAGGTTCAGTAAAAAAACTTTTGAAAACTCAAGTACCTTTCAAATCTGGCCTGGCAAGAAGTCCCACTGACACGAAAAAGCAGTCCATATCAATGTGCATCACCGTTTTCTGTGACGTGCCATGACGAGCTGAAAACAGAGTCTCTGATTGGCCCATTTTCAGGGCATTCTCAATGTGTGCTTGCCGTAATTTTTCTCGGCCTGGAAATGAATGGTTTCCAGATTTATGGATATCTGAGATGTAAGCTTTAAACTCGGCTCCCCATGTCGCAATGTGATGCAACCGAGAGTTGGAGTAGAACTCACTGAGAAAGTTTTTGTCACCTGCTTTGGCCATGGTGGATGATGTTTTTGGAGGCGATTGTTTCAATGATGTATGTGCTGCCTCTGATGTTGAAACAAATGACGTGCCAGATATGACTTGGTCACCTGCTTTGGCCACTGCAGATGTTCTTTGGGATGTTGGTTTCAATAATGAATGTTGCGACTCTGATGTTGAAACAGATGATAGCCCAGATATGATATTGCCATCTGCTATTGTCCCTGCTGAAGATGTTCTTTTAGATGTTGGTTTCATTGGTGGATGTGGTGTCTCTGTTGCTGAAATAGATGATGCCCCAGATATGATTTTGTCATCTGCACTGATCACTGCAGATGAGATTCTGTGGGATGTTTGTTTCAATGATGAATGTTGAGATGTTGGAACAGATGATGCCCCAGATATGACCATGTCATCTGCTATGGCCACTGTGGATGACGTTTCTTTCAACGATGGATGTAATGATTCTGAGCCTGAAACAGATGACACCCCAAATATGGTTTTGTCAACTGCTTTGATCATTGTGGATGACATTTCAAGGGGTGTTTGTTTCAATGATGGATGCAGTGAAACAGATGATGCATCAGATATGGTTTTATCATCTGCTTTGGTCACTGTATATGATGTTCTTTTGGATGTTGGTTTCAATGAAGGATGTAGTGACTCTGATGTTGAAATTGATGATGCCCCAGATATGATTCTGTCATCTGTTTTAGCCACTGAGAATGATGTTCTATTAGATGTTTGTTTCAATGGTGGATGTGCTGACTCTGATGTTGAGACAGACTTTGCTCCTGATGATGTTGAGACAGACTTTGCTCCTGATGATGTTGAGACAGACTTTGCTCCTGATATGGATGATGGTCTGGATATAGCAAATGTTGTCTTTAATGACAATCGTCTAGTTCCTGGAACCGGTTCAGGATCTACCGATGCTGAACTTGGCAACAAGACTTCAGGAACTGTATTTGATACTTCTAATGAACAAGGAGACGACTGATGCTTATGGAAGGAAGTGGATGCCACTGCTTCACACTGTGAGGTAACAGTTGAGAGATATCCTGGTGCCAAAGGAATTGCCAGTTCTTCATGGTGCAACCCAGTTAAATTAACTTTTGGAAGTAACATTCCATGGGCCCTCATGCTATTTGTCACTACATTGGACACTTTAGCATTTCTGTTAACTGAAAATTTATCTAAAAGTTTATCAGTTGCTTTAAACGAGTCCTCCAAAATTGTGTTGTTAGTGTGACACTGAGGTAATGCAGAGATGGCAGATGTTTGACCAATATCTTTCAGGTCTCCTGTGGGTAAAGGACATTTTACTTTCTGATTCAACCCTTCCCCACAGTCTAATAAATCCAACTTTGAGCAGTCAATAAATCCATCATGGCTGTTTGTATCATCTCCTCTTGGTCCATTAAAACTGCTGGAATTGGATTTTCGGAACTTCCTGAAGCTGTACACACGAGACCTTTTATATGGGCTAATGTTGCTCTGGAAAAGCAAAGTATTATTTGATTTCATTTCATTTTGCTGATCATTATCTTCCTCTTCTGAGTTGTAAACAACATCATCTTCATCATTATCATCATCCTTTTTTACATTTATGCTATAATCGGCAACAAGTGTCGTTGTCGAATGTGAAATGTTTCCATCAAATTCATCATCATATTTATCTACCTCTGGCTCATATGTCCTTGAATAATTTATATCCACAACACCACAAATGAGAGATTCAGATAGCTGATTTGCATAACTATCTACTCCAGAATGTTTCTTGTCACAGACATCATCTGCTATAATTCCTTCATGTGGAAACTTTATATCCCCATTTACATCATTCTCAATCTTCCCAGCATCCAAATATTTTATTTCGTTCATCTGCAGGCCAAGTGCCGATGAAAGTATTTCAACTCTTGAGATTTTGTGAGTCTCAACTGAACTCACAGGTTTTAGGCCTGGCTGTAGCTTCGACTTGTTACCAAGAAGAAGGTAAGGAACTTCAGACAGACGTTTTCCTGCAGCCACACTGTGGAGTTAAAAAAAAATAATTGTTTTTTTATTTGTGTACAAAAGTACAGAGTAAAGACTGTCACTTACTTACAACATTATGTGACTTACAATCACTCATACTTATGCCGACCTTCCCATTTATAATACTGTGTTATAATATGTACATTTAATTATTTCACAAATAAAGAGATCATCGAAAAGCTAGGAATGAAAATAAAATTAATGAAGATCAAAATAAGACAGCTAAAATATTTTGGCCATGTAAAAAGGCTATAACACCTTACTGAAGACCATAATAGAAGGGAGAGCTGAAGGCAAACGTGCAAGAGGAGGACAGAGCTATAAGTGGGAAGATAACATCAAGAGATGGACGGGAAAGAGTTTACCAGAGTGCACCACCAAGACAAAAGACAGAAGACGTTGGAGATCTAACCTTCGTTGTGGAGATGGCAGCTGATGATGATGATGACCCTTATTTCACTATAAACAATGAGTAGAATTTGTTAAAACTTACAACAAAACAGACCTATACATTTTAGCATTCAGGCAAATCAACTGTTAACATATCCCTATGGTTCGTATACTAAACAGTGATTTCTGACCTTATTGATTGATGACAAGGTCATCGGAACCCTACCATAGGTCAAGGATGGTCTGTAATTTCATTTATTACCCTTGAGTTACCTGAGCAGCACAACCCTTGAGTTACCTGAGCAGCACAACCCTTGAGTTACCTGAGCAGCACAACCCTTGAGTTACCTGAGCAGCACAACCCTTGAGTTACCTGAGCAGCACAACCCTTGAGTTACCTGAGCAGCACAACCCTTCAACAAATACCTGTTCCATGTCGTCTGTTCAAGATCTTTCTGAGTCTTCTTTATCCCCTTCCTGTCTGCCTCAGGTTCTCTTTCCTATGAAACACCTGGCTCAGGTAGGTTTTTTTCTACAATACCTCAGAGACAACCCCGACCCCACCCCCACACCCTTCAGGGTGAACTGATTCTTAAATTTTTTTTTTTTCTTTAAATGGTCACCCCCACCTCATAAAAAAGCTGGATCTACTACTGTTGTCTCTAACACTTCAATCCACTGTGGCAGTGAAGTTAAGTGTTGAAGACTTCACTATACTAGGTACAGCATTTTATGAGGTGGGGTGATCAGTTCCTTCTTCGCTGCCTTTGCCTTCCTTGCATCAAAAACAGATTCATGTACCCATTTACAGCTGGGTAGACTGCACTATAACACTACCAGGTTTTAAACCCAGTAAGTTTGCACTGAAAGGCAAGCACTCTAAACACTCTGCCCATCAGAAGCTGAGTTTTTTAATTACTTAGAAATATTAATAAATGTCTGTAGTAGCTTCAGTAGAATACTACTGTAATAACAGCATCATTACTACCTCCACTTTTTAAACACACCTATCAGCAATAACAGTATTATTACTACCGCCAATCTTTAAACACACCTTTCAGTAATCCACTCAGGTCTGACGACTGGCATAGTTTTGGTCAAGTGATACTTGCTGTTGGGAAGATTGGTAGCGATCACGTGGGTGACTCGAGTTTTACTCAGGTACATTTCATAAGATCCCCCATTTCTCTGCAGGATACGGCGAAGTTCATCAGACGATGGATCTAATGAGAAACATACAAATTGTACGACAGGCTCATTATTACATGCATTCATTAGTGCAAGCAGTTACAGACATGAAAAACAATAACATTCAATGTTTCAGTGATGGAGTCCTTCTCCTGGGTGTGATGACTGGCCCAATCTTCTCTTCATTTAATTTACGAGACACCATTTTTAAAAATTCATCTTCCATGCATGATCGAAAAGCGGTAAAAATATGCAGCAAATTTTGCTCGTTGATAACAACTCTAGCGTCTAGTACTATTTTTAGATTAACGACGACATTCTAGACCTAACCCCCGTGACCTGAAACCGGTTTTGAATTAGGGCAGACTACTTTGTTAAAACCATTTTAACCCACTTTAGGAAACCCCTCACGTGACTTTTAACGATACTGATTGGAGTGTGTATCGGATGCCAAAATCACATGAGGCACGCTCAAGTCACGTGCCCAAGTGGAAATCACACGCTAAAATTTTGTGCCAAGTGAGCCAATTTTCACTTGCACCCAGGCAGACGAGAAGCCCAGACCTAATCAAAGACCGCTGCGAATTCATGCGTTAAAAGCACTTGGAAGCCACGTGTCTAAATTGCTGATTAGAGTCCAATCTCAGAGTAGTCTATGGGGAAGCCTTGCACGACAGTCCAATCTCAGAGAAGAATATGGAGTCGAGCACAGTGAAGGCAGATCCGAACCATTCGAGACCTACCCGGTGCAACTTCATAAGGAGACAGGACAACCAACCACGCTTCACTATTAGCTAGGGGCTGAAAAGCTAAGTTCCTATGAAAAAGGGAACTCATCCTATCAATGTCTTAGCCAGAGCCCGTGTATGAGGAAAATGCTTGAATTGTGAGACACATATTACATACAGCATACATACTATTTCCATCGACAATACCATCATTCACCAACTATTCATTTTAAATTCTAATAAACCAATTGGATGTATATAATGTACCCCATGCCTTGTTCCTTCTATTAGATGTTACATATTGTCTGATGTTTATCTTCCTTTACAAGGGAGGGGGGGCTCGTAAAATATAATATAATCCCAGTAATAATTAAGGATAATAATAATAGATAACTTAGAAGGGGACTACAGTAGCGAGAGACCAAATATCTCCTTACAAACTTTTCCAGACCTTGTCTAGTTAGGAGAATTTACCCTCTTTGTCTCCCTTCAGCTGGTGGAGGACCCCAACAGGACTTCTAGAGCCAAATCTTCCTCTGGGTGATCCAGGCAAAACTTCACTTAATGTATTTCTATTATTTCTATTACTATAAGTTCTTATCCTTCCTACGCTACGCCACACTGGGAACAAAACAAATAAACATGTGAAAAAGTTTAAGCGATGTTAAGAAATGAAGCAAAAAAGTAATAAATAAACTTAACAAAATATGAAAAAAAAAACTGAAGAATGAATCAGTAGAAAAAAGAAATATATATATATACTGAAGCACATTAAAAATGCACCACTATTATATATACTGATGCCGAGAAGCTGGAAAAGAAAAGTGTGGGAATAGATTTTCCCAGTGTTAGTCATGAGGTAGAGAGCGAATGGCTGCTGGAATGGAAAGTGCATGATTCAACCCACGGGTTTGTGTACAGATTACATGAAAACAAGGAAAGTTACACGTGCAACACGATTCCCAACAGCTATGACCCTGAAAATGTGTATGCGTTGTGGCAGTATACTCGGTATAAAAAGGCAGTTGAGACAAAACACCCAGTACATGTGCTTGAAATGCCACGACTATCTGAAAACGACCGCCAAAAGCCATTGGTATGTTGGAGACCGGAATGAGCTCACGGGCCATTGCCAGAAGGATGAATTGCCACCACAGCACTATTGTACGTCTCAATGAACGTTACGGAACCACTGGCAGTGCCCAGGATAGACTTCATAGTGGTCAACCAAGAGTTACTACCCCTGCGCAAGATCGTCATATTGTGCTGAGTCACCTAAGGAATCGTTCTCTCCCGGCAAGTCAAACAGCAAGAGCAATAGTGGGTAGACGTGGGCAAGTCTCTCGAATGACAGTCATACGATGACTCAGAGATACAGGCCTTACTGCAAGACGACCTTATGTTGGGCCAAACTTGACTCACAGACATCGTCAGCAGCGCCTGCAATGGGCAGAGCAACATGTCAGATGGACTAGACTGCAGTGGAATGCTGTCCTATTCACAGACGAGAGCAGATTCAACATATCCTTTGCTGATGGACGGATGCGGATTTGGCGACGGTGTGGAAAGCGCTTTGCAGATTGCTGTGTTTGTCAGCACAACCGATTTGGAGGTGGCAGTATTCACATTTGGGGAGGATTCAGTTTTCACCATCGCTTGCCTCTTCACGTCTTTTGTGGAAATGTTAATGCTGTGACATATCGAGATGAGGTTCTGGATGCATTGGTTGCTCCTGCGTTCACAAATTATCCAGACTTGCAGCTTCTCCAGCAGGATAACGCACGTGTGCACACCGCATGCATTATGCAGCAATATCTACAGCAGCAGAACATTGTGATGATTGATTGGCCTGCCCTATCACCAAACATGTCCCCTATAGAACATCTGTGAGACGAGCTTGGACGCAGAGTCTACAGGCAAGGTTCTCCAGCTAATCTGCAACAGCTCGAAGCTGCTCTTACACGTGAATGGGACTTGATTCCCCGGAATTTCCTTCAGAGATTTGTGCGTTCCATGCGGAGCCGCTGCCAAGCTTGTTTGCAAGCACACGGTGGACATACCAGATACTGAGGATAGTGTGAATGAATTTTTTTATTGGTTGCATTTTTGGTTTTCTCCCTTGCCTACACAGAATGCAATGAATTTCATAACAATCAAATGTACAAATTAATGACCAGCATGGATTCATAGGAAAATGAATAAAGATTCCAAATATGTAAACTTGTAAACACTTATATTTACATTTCACACTCTGTTCCTGGATTATACAGGTGGTGCGTTTTTAATGTGCTTCAGTATATATACAAGTACATATAATGAATTAATTCCACAAACATATATGACACGTTCGATATTGCATTCATTCAATAGTGCTGACAGTTTTAGTCACGAAATAACAGTAATACCAATGTTCCTGACATATAGTCCTTCACCGGGGAACAACACACGGGTAACAACATGAATAAGAACTACACAAATAAACAACACATGTAAATAAATATAAGTGATGAGAAGAAGTGAAGCAATAAATCAGCCAGACAAACTGAGCACAAAAAAACTGAAGATAGCAATCAGTGGGGGAAATAAAAAATAATAATAATGAGTAAATTACACAAATCTGTCTCTTTTTGATTACTGTAGAAACTAATATGTCTGACATAATATCAAATGAGCTCCATTTAGGGGGGGAGGGGGGGGGGGGGGTCCCCGCTCTGAGGGGACAAAGAAAGAAAAGCACTATTGCTCCTAAGGTGTTGTAACAAGTGACTAATATAAGATTGTACAGGGGGGGGGGGGGGGGGGGGGGGGGGGGGGGGCGGGGGAGGGGGGGGGGGGAGGGGGCGGGGGGGGGGTCTGACAACCTTATCATGTAGAACAAACTTGTTGCATTCTCAGAGATGTGAAGGTAAGCTGTAACAAGGTGCCCCCTGTTGTCAGAGATACAAGAAGTAACATGGGCTAAGAAACACAGTAAACTAAAAATAGACAGGAAAAAGGGACATCAATCATGATATCAAATATAAAAAAAAAAGGAGCTGGAACTGGAGCAGTCACTTCATTCATTCATTAAGCTTTCAGCAAATTCACGCCAAGCTTTCCTGTGACTAAAGTTCAAGGTCTTTACATATCTTCGTTATCTCTTTGACGTAGGTCTCCAATTTCCTTCTCAGTCTACGTCTTTTTTTACTCCCTCTGTATCCTTTATCCTGAATATTCCAGAAAAAGGACTGCCCTGTAATGCTATCAATAAGTTTCATCAGTGTGTGTCCTATCTAACACCAGTGTCTTGTTTTCACCTCGTATTCCACTGGAATTTGTCTGGTTTGTTTTTCATGTTTCACATACGTGATCTTGTCGTATCATTTCATCCTTCTATTCTGCACAAGCGTCCATTAATAAAAGTCCGTAGCTTCATGATTATCATTTTTATTGACCTCCATGTTTCTGAGCCATATAGTAGGACTGTCTTCACATCTGGGTTGAAAATTAAAACTTAGAAATCAGGCCTAAATGTCTTTTATATTTGGATATGCGCCCTAATATAACTGCCTTGGATGAACGGAATGCACCTCACCAAAATGAGGCAACATTTTTTTTTTTTAATTTGGGTTGAAAATTCTTATTTTTGTCTTCTTCTTCTTTAACTCTTAGTCCCTGACTGGCAAAGCAGTCAGTGGCCATCACGCCATAGGGCAGCAACCAACTGTCCCCATTTTACTCATGCCAGGCCCCATCTCTGGTTTTTGTGTCAATGGCTTCCTTTCGGCTTTCACTTTTGGCAGTCATACGAGCTTCAGACTCCGGATGTCCATCCCGCAACACAATGTGTTGCTGTTTCCATAACTTGATTTCTGTATTACATAGACAGGGGTGTCAGCCCTGTGCCAAAACCCCCAACCTGGAGGACCCAGGGTGTCTGTTTTAGTCTGACTCCCCCCTACCCAAGCACATTTGTCCAGCTTCGTAGAACCTGCCAGGAGTAAAATTTCCGTTGGCATAGCTCTGGGGAAGCCTGGCTGAAAAAGGAGAAGGGCGGCCTGCATGGAGGCCGTAAGGAGGCAGCCCCTCCACCATGCAATAACAATTTCTACAGGCCAATCACCTGTTTGCTTTAAATCATGATTACGCGAACTACAAGAGAGACAACCGGTCTGATTCTAAAGGCGACGAACTGGAACGAACTATGGACTACAACTTATGGAACATGGAACACAAGAAGAATAAATGGGAAAGAAGAGAAGCTGATGGAAGAGATGAGGAAAGCAAAACTAGAAATCCTAGCTATAATGGAAACGAAGAAAAAGGGACAAGGAGTCATGGATCTCGATGGCAACATGCTGCTCTACAGTGGTGTACCCACATCTGAAAGCGCTACAGGGGGTGTGGGTTGCATTGTGGCCAAAAACCAAAAAGATAGTATCAAGGGATGGAACTTTGTCTTGGAGAGCATTATGGTTGTAAATTAAAAGAAGGAGAAACCATAGTCAACCTGGTCATAGTGTATGGGCCAAATAAGGATGAGAGAGCAGAGGTCAAGGAGGAATTCTTCAAGCTGCTTCAAAATACAGTGGATGACTGCCTAGATGAAATTATCATGCTCTGATATTTCAATGCCAGAGTTGGAAATGACCATGCTAGATGGGGTGGAGTTATCGGAAGATATGGAGAAGATACTCTCATTGACAATGGAAAGCGACTCCTTAGATTCTGCAGTGAGCAGAATCTGTTCATTACAAACACAAAGTTCCCCCATGAGCGCATACACTAGATGTGAACCAACAAAGAATGAGCAGTCAGTGATCGACTATGCCATTGTTAGGAGGAGCTTATTCAAATATGTCCGGGATGCTCGAGTCTGAAGGGGGCCAGAGATTGGAAGTGATCACTTTCTGCTTACAATTAAAGAACAACTGAAAGAGTTGTTCAGCCTAGGAACTGCCCAACATCACGCAAGAAACCAAGTAAACGAGCAGGAGAAATGAGCATTAAGACCTACAAGCTGAGAGAGCCAGAAATTAAGACCAGATATCAGGGGCTTATTGCTACAGCGGTGAGAAACACAGAAGAACTACCCGATGACTTGGAAACCCTCTGGCTTAAATTCAAGCACATCATAAAGACAGCTGCTGCAGGAGCATGTGGTGAAGTCCGACTTGGGAACAAGAGAAAGAGGACACCTTGGTGGACAGAGGAAGTTAAAGAAAAAATAAGAGAGAAGAAAATGGCATGGAAACAATACTTAGGAGCTAAAAACACAGCAGGACAAATGGAGAAATATAGAGAATATGTGACACTCAGAACAGATGCAAAGAACAAGGTGCTAGCAGCAAAACAGAAGTCCTGGGAAGAATTTGGAGAAAAGCTAGAAAAAGATGCGCAAGAAAACCAGAAACTGTTCTATAAGACCCTAAAGAACACGAGGAATTAAAAACAATGCCCTCTCAAATTTATAAAGGACAAGCAAGGCAAATTGCTTACTGCTCTAAAGGAAGTAATGGAAAGATGGAAAGAATATTTCTCAGAATTGCGGATGGTGAGCAAGGTCAAGCATCAGAAATGATAACCACTAGCACAGAAGAGAAAACCAATGGTAGTGAAGATGACATAAAGATGGAAGAACTGAAGGCAGCACTGGAGAAAATCAAGATGGGCAAAGCAGCAGGGCATGATGGTATAACACCAGAAATGGTTAAGTACATGGGAGCATCAGGCGACCTATTACTCTTAAGGGTCCTACAGGCCGTGTGGTGCAACAAAACCATACCAAAGGATTGGAAGATTGCCATCATAACAACAATTTTCAAAACGGGTGACAATCAACAAAGTGGAAACCATAGAGGCATATCCCTTCTCAGTGTCCCTGGTAAAATCTACTCTAGAATCCTAGAGCAGAGACTCCGATGCCTAGCTGAGCCACAATTAGATGAAGTCCAGTGCGGATTCCGAGCTAATCGAAGTACTCAAGACCTAATCTTCACACTCAGACAGCTGAGTGAAAAGGCCCTTGAGTATAAGAGTGAGATCCATCTTTGTTTCATAGATCTGGAAAAGGCGTTTGACAGGGTTCCCTGGAGCAAACTTTGGGACTGTTTGGCAAAGAAGAACATTCCAGCACCTCTGATTAAAGCTATACAGAGCTTCTACAAGCCTTGCAGAAATTATGTGAGGACAGCAAACCATAAGTAAGAAGAGTTCAGGACCACCACTGGTGTAAGACAAGGTAATATCCTATCACCTTGTCTTTTCATACTCCTCATGGACGATGTCATCAAGGCATGTAAGGAGAGAACAAGAAAGTATTCAGTGGGGTACTGGAAGATAAGACAGGTCTGTATTTCAGAGCTGGCATTTGCTGATGATGTTGCCCTGACTGCTAAATCAGAGGCACATCTCCAATTCAACCTGCAAGTCTGGAAGTAAAAGCTGGAGAAGAGAGGGATGGTCATAAGCAGTTCTAAAATAAAAAACATGGTGATATCATGGGGAGAAAGAAGACATCAGATAAAGCTGGGAGAACAGGTCCTGGAGCAGGTCGACCACTTTAAATACCTCAGAGCTATTATAGACCGAAAGGGAGGCATCAAAGAAGAGTTGAAAGCAGCAGCTGGGAGACTTTTTCAGGCCATAAATCGAGGATTCCTCAGCAAGAGAGAGGTTAGTAAGAAAACGAAGATGGCTGTATATTGCTCCACGTATGTCCCAGTCTTGACATATGGATGCGAGTCATGGGCAATGACAACAACCCATAAAAGCCAGATCCAAACCTCAGAAATGAGGTATCTGAGGAAGGTGGTTGAAGTAACAAGAAGAGACATGGTCCACAACCAGACGATACGCCAAGGCCTAAACCACTGGGAGGACAACATTAAACAATCTTTGAAGAACCGAGGACTAGAATGGAACCAGGCCCGGAGGAAGACAGCTGATAGGATAGTCTGGCGCTCTCTCTTCCAAACCTCTACACCTCACGGTAGAAGGGGAACGACTAAGTAGTATAGCTCTGGGGGTTGTCAGGGCACGCAAGCCACCATACTGATTATTTTTATGTAGGACTGTATTTCTATTTACTTTTTTTCAGCTTTCTCTGGACTGCATCATAAACCTCCTTAATATAACATCTCCTTCAATCTTGGACAGCTGAGTTGAAGTGACTGAATTACTCATTTTGAAGGACCTAATCATGTTATTGAATGTGTTTCTTTTTCTTTCAGTTTTCAGTATCTGCAGGATGGAGTCATCAGTTCCATGCCTAACCCTCCTTAGTAGCCTTTTACCTCATGCCTGGTAGAGTACAGCTTTACTATTTTTTTTTGCTTTCATTTCAGGTCACAATAAAACATTTCTTTTGCATAAAAAGGGATCGACCGCCAAGGCAAGCACAGACTAGATTACTCTGGGGCACAGATAGAATTAGTCTAAGACCCTACGTTACCTACAGACAGACATTTTAAGCAGAAATTCAAAATGAAAGACAAACAATGGCAGATGGACAGACAGGCTCAGAGTTTTTTTGTACCTCCATGCACAACCTGGACTGACGACAACCTGGACTGACGACAACCTGGACTGATGACAACAGTCAAAGACGAGACAATCGATCAGGACAGAAATTTAAAAAAAAAAAGATTTATCCGTTGGGTGAGGCTGATATAGTATTATATGACCACATTTCTTGCTTCCTCTCAGCAAGCACTAATGGCCAAAGACCTCAAAACATTCACAGCTTTACTCAACAACACAACACTCACTTGTATATCCGTTCACATAAACTGCAACACCAGCAAAGATGTTGCTGTCCCAAGCTCTCTTCTCCTGATTAAACTGCTCATCAAGTTTCTGTTTTTTTGCACTCCTATAGCCATCCTAGCAAATACACAAGACAAGCAATTATAAAAGAGACAAACACACAATCAATAACTCACTCATTCATAAAATCCACAGCTCCCTGAGGAGCAAAGGCCTTCAAAGAACTCTCCTGCCCTGTTCCGTCTGCTCAAGGTCTTTCCATGTTTTCCTTATCACTTTCACTTCTGTCTTCAGTTCTCTTCTCCATGTGCTTTTCAGTTTCCCTCTGCTTCTCTTTCCCTGGGGATTCCAGAACAAGGACTGCCTTGTAAGCTATCAACAGGTTTCCTCCATGCGTATTCTATCCATTGAGAAGAAGATGCAGGTGATCAACGGGTTCAACTCTTGAAAGTAAAACATTTTTCTGTTCCTGATCACTGCTCCCTAATTCTATACCTGTCAACCTCCTTATATGAAAACCTGTACGCCGGACCAATAAAAACTTGTACGACGGACCAATAAAAACCAGTACGCAGGACAAATAAAAACCTGTACACCAGGCCAGTAAAAACCTTACAAACACCCAAAAAACTTTCTGCAACAAAATATATTAATAAATTATATACGATACCTTTTTAAAATGACATATGACAATTACGAACCAATTAACTTTTGAATAAGTGTGATATAAAAGATAACTAATAAAGTGTCTTGCTGTTCTTTATATGTTTTGGAAATAGTGTGAGAGATAATCACTTTACAGACAATTTCTACATCTCAAAAACTTAGTGATTGTCAGGTGCTATTCTTCTGATGTACAATATTTTGTATTATAATCAACACATGCACTTTTAGCACTTTCGGAATATGTAGTAGTGGGTTTAAAGCCTAAACTTACTTACTTCCTCATCAAACTTTGGGTGTAGAGGTTTACCAGAAAGAGCGCCATCCTATCCTATCAGCTGTCTTCCTCATGGCCTGGTTCTAATTTAGTCCTCTGTCCTTCAGAGATTATCTGATGTTGTCCTCCCAGTGGACTCTGTGTCGTCCAGGAGGTTTGGATCCCTGGCTCTTAGTTTCCAATATTTGTTGTAGTAACTGGTCTGCTACCATTCTGCAGACATGGCCAAACAATTGTAGTTGGGACTGTTCTACTTGGGTCTGCAGGTACGGTTGGGTTTTGAGACCTTGCCATATCGGCTGGTTGCGGTCCATGTCTCTTCTTGTTACTTCAACCACCTTCCTCAGATACCTCATTTTGAAGGTTTGGAGCTCTCTTTTGTGGGACTCGCACCCATAGGTCAAGACTGAAACATAGGTTCAGCGGTATAAAGCCATCTTCGCGCTTCTTGCACTCTTCTCTTTTGCTAAGGAATCCACAATTTATGGGCTGAAAAATCTCCCAGCATTACCTTTACGGCTTGGATCTAGCACTTTTAAGTCCTTTAGCCCCTGACTGTCAAAGGGAAATTTATCAATAATCTTTTTAACTACTGACAGATACAAATTTCTGCCATCCTCAAAAAATGAACTCTTTGCTCCACTATCAACTTAATTTCTTCCATAAATGTTCTGTTTGAGAGACCAATTGCCAGTATACTATCATCATTCTGCACCTCACGATCAATAAATTTGATATGCCTGTGATGTATAATGGAAAGAGAGCCTATAGTAATCTAACAGGCTTGTAACCTCGTAGCGTTCTATGATTTGCTAGCAAAACCACGCATTTTTCTACCTGTGTGTTTTACTTACTTTTCGTCCCACCTCTTTTTCTGTGAACACAAGCTAACACAATTTTTACAAACCGCATGACCTGTTAGTCATAACAGGTAGCGAATCAGGTTTGTTTACCTGGTCTCCTCACGTGAGCTTATCTGTCAATCATATGATACCTGACAGACCGCACGTGAAAAAACACAGACCCTTTAAAGTTCGTACTCAGGGGAGTCAGAAAAACCCCTGGGCTCTTTGATCTTCAGAAGCAGGCGAAATCTTCGAGAACCCCATTACACGGATATAAGTCTTTTGATGGCGGTCAAACGCCCGAGAAAGGCCGACAGTAAACTTTTATCTGGGGAACTCATGTTTCTGATTCTCCGTTACTCACACAATAGTGCGAAAAGTAACATCATCTATAGATCAGAGAAACATAATGATATATAAAATGTGTTTTCTTAAACCTGCTATCAGTTGTCACTCAGAAGTTTTGGATAGTCTAAGCACACAGTTCTAGAACCATTTCGCTAAATGTGTTAATAGCATTCGTGGGGATTTTCATTCTGATTTTCTGGTAATAGAAATTAGTGTTTACGTGTTAAAAGTGTTAGCTTTACCATTATAATTCACTTAGATTTTCTAGCTGGTAAAACTAGTGAAATAAAATAACGCGTAGCTATTTTATACCAGATGTTCAGTTATAATGTTAATTTTCACCACCTGCTTTCTCACACAAGAAGAGACGGTTTTAGTTGACTGATTTATATGCTAGGCAAGACTGATAGTGACAGAAAAGAATTCATGTTATATTTCATTTTGTGTATTTATTATAAGTGCCTATTATTTAATACCATATGATGACAAACAGACGCCGACAATTGTGGTAATGTGGGATGTTATAAATATTTATAGGGAACTTAGTGTACTGACTGAGATCAGCTGTGAAGGTATCTGTATCTAATAAGTGTGGTGTATTACAGATGACCTTACTTGCTACCACATTTATACCTCAGTCAGAATTATTCTGGAATATTGTGATGACTACGTTGAATGTCTAGGGTTATGAAAATGATGAAGTGTAAGTCACAACAACAACAGACAGATAAACAATTTAATTTATTCCACAACAATTTACAACACTGTGACACTCACACACATAAAACACTCTATAAGACTATCTTAAATGAGTCAAGTGTTGAAGTTTAAAAATATATGTATTAATTCCTTTCAATAATAGATATCCTGATTCAACTACACAGTGAACCAGGAATCACAATCAAATGTAATTACAAGTAGTATGTACACAGTTTATAAATATGATCTTTGTATTGACATATTTTATTAGTATTATCCTATGTGTGTAAGTTGTGAAGTAGTACTATGAGGTAATACTGGTTTTGTTTTTCAAGCTAGATTGTTGTTTGTCATCATGACTTCAAGTGTTTGATTATCCTGGAAATAGTATTGGGAAAAGTTCACAGTTCCTGTCATTTGAAACAATTTATTGTCCCTCTTTAATTAATCTAATGTCAATTTTTGAGGGGGGGGGGGGGCACATAGGATTGAGCTGCTCTGGCCACAGAATCTTATCTTCTGTGAGGGCGGCAGGATACAGACTCCTCTGCTCGCTTGCTTCACCGTGTTCTTGAGACACCTCACTAGTCGCTATCTGGACCAAGGAGTATGCTATCAGCCTCTGGATTCAGCAAAACTCAGACCAGGTGCTGCTTCAATAATTTAGGACCACGGTCCCTGAAACAAGAAGGTTGTACCTCCTACCTTAGAACTAATTTATACTCTATTTCCACACTGAGCACAATACATAACAAACACTGAGTTCAGAGCAATAGGCCAACTGCTAGCTTCATCTGAAACAATTTACACCAGTATACTCCTCCCTAATGGTTACTACGCCTCTGCAATTCCAGCATTAGTTCTATCTAGTCAATAAGATAGGTGTCAGTGTACTGTTTGGCAATTCCATGCAGTTTTCTTTTCTCCGACACGTTCTGTTCAGGTTGGAGCAGTATCTAGGCCTTGCCTCATGTTTGCTACTGAACCACGCACATATACAGACATAAATTATCAATTTACATTCAATTTTCATTAAAAAGATATCAAATATGTCAAGCTTACCACAATTCATGGAAATAATACACAAATACGTTGACTGGCGATGAATATGGCACAAATTCCGATCTGCCTCTGTCCCAGGCTTTTATTTAGAAAAAATATAAGCTGGTTCTCAACGCACTGTTTCTGAGTAAGTTTATTTTAAAATGTGGCACTGAACAGACGCTCCTCATTGACTATATCAGCGGGTCTAACCAATCGGGCCATGTTTACACAGCTTTTCAAAAAATTTTACCCTTCTCACGTTTCCCCTAACAACCAAAATTAGTATTTGTAGTCCGACTAATCGTGTTTAGCCTTACATATCATTCCCGCCAATCAAATTGGATTTAACATGGTGACCCATTTCCCGTAAAATGGTGGTTTCAAAACATGCCACTGTGCGATTATTATTTGGTGTTGTCTGACACCCTCACTATTTTCTTTTGGCTATAATTTGTTAATTCCTAGACTATTTGCGTAACACTTAACATATTCTTTGTCAGCAAGTCCTAAGGAACCCAAATATATATGTTTTAAGGGAGCTAAGTGGCTGCGTTCAAAATATGTATTTTCTTCTACCTCCCGTTCACTTCGATACGACGTGGTGTCTGGGTACTGTCAGGCTTTCAAACGTAAACCAGTATAATGTCATGTTTCCCAATAAGCATTTTACAGGTTTTTAAACCTAACTCTCGTATGGGTAGTGTTTTTTATCACTGTCTATTTGAAAAAAAAAAAACTAGTACTTCATGCCTTTCGCGTTGGGGGTGGCATTAATTGTATATCGCGAGACGCGTGTTAGTGTTGCCGGCGTTCCTGCTTTCAGCCCTCCCTCTCTCTATCCTAATTCCATCTGTCTTTTCATTACGCAGTGCATAAAATTAAATTAATGCTAGTATTAATTTAGGTCATTAATCAGCTTGCGTATCTCAAGGTTTTCTTAGAAATGCAGTACACGTTTTATTGTTTTGTGGAAACGCGTGTATGCTGCTATAGGCTTTACTATCAACGTGGAAACGTTACAATTTGCAGACGAAGTAGAAAAAAAGGAGGATTTTTGTACGCCATTGTGACAGCACTGTGCTTTTACCATTTCTCTTTCCTTTTATCGAATTAATGCGTTAGGTTTTACATTTACCTTTTAATTTATATATGTGTATTTAGAATGTTTCACGACAACAATTTAATAGCTATTAACGACCAGGCGATATTTATTTAAGTATGCGTATGGATAATTGAATATAAATTGACACTGTACGCTGATCATTAACGCGCGAGCAAGGGGCGTGGAGAATGCATACCTCTATCCGACCTGAAAACTCAGCGCTAGCGACGGGCGATAGGGTAGGCTAAAGACACTGTGTGCCTTTTAAATTTAATCAGGACTGATGAAGTGGATAAGAGATCGTCTTGTCCCCGTCTGTGTGCATATATACAGCTATATGGAGGAGTAGCATTTTTCCATAATTGTTTTCTTATATCCCTAGCAGACCTGATCACAAGGGCATCCAGCGATCTTTTTCTTTACTGATTGGTTAATGTTGTCTTTTCTTGGCTTGTGCGTCACCAACTTCATTTGTGAGCAAGGATTTGACAACAATACAAGAGAAACATTTTAACTCGTAAATTTTACTGGACTTACGAAACCCAGCAATATTTTTTCAATTTTATCAGCCCACTGGGTTGTGGATAAAATAACAGTCATTCCCGATTTCTGACAGTCGTATTCAAGTGTAGCATCCAGAATTTACGCTGTTTCAGAATCAGCACTCTACCATAGAGCCAGCTGATAGGATTATCATCATTTATCAATATGTAACATTTTTAGCAACTAGATGTTTCCCAATGCTGGAAGTATTTTCCTCTTTTAACTGTGAACCCCAAGATCACATTTCTACATCAACTATTGGCGATGGCATATTGTTCATCCAGGAAAAACCCACACCAGATTCGGCGTTCACCTCGCTAGTCTTAATTTGTTAGAGGGTGGACTGGGGCCAATTGGGGAAATAAAAAAACCAGACATTTTATATAGTCAGGAAAAATTGTAATTCCAAGGGATATCACCAATAGTAGGTAAGCGTGATTGAGTGGCCACTGTATGAAAGAGAGAGTGAATAATTTGTCTTTGTTACAGGGACTTTACCAAAATTGGATTTGCTTAAACTTGTTAACTTTACTGGGTAGCATATAGTAGGAACTTGTTTCTTTACTGTCTATTCTGTAACATAGTGCTAACCTTTGACCTTTGGGTTATTAACTTCTTGGGTTCTTTTCTCCATAAGGGAAGGGCACAGTTATTCTGTTATTTCATATGTATGTAAATCTGATTTATTTGATCTTTCTTCAGATATTTGATGGTGTCAAGTTTAAATGATAATAAACAACAAAAGAAATTTAACTTTGTGTGTTGGTCTGACCCATACCCAATTAACCATAGTTTTTCACGTTTCTGTGTCTTGTTGTCACACAGCTGTGTGTGTGTGTGTAGTTAAACTTATATTTATATGTATGAGGAGGGCAAGGTTGTCTTGTACTAAATTATAGTCATATAGATAGGCTGGAATAGAGAAATTTACTCATTCCATAGACATATTTGTTCCTTAAACTATCACCCGTGAAATCTATTTCTCACACCTTTTTCTCACGTACTTATCACCATCCACTCTACTCAGACAGGACAAAAATAACTAACAACCTATCTGTACGACAATGCCTCAAGTCAACAACCTGTCTAACACACTTCATCTCCATAAATTTAACTAACAATGTTCTAAGTAGTCTGCCCATCTCCTCCATCATGCCACCTATCTGCGACTCGTCTGTTTGAAAGAAATTATTAAACTCATTTAACAGTGGCAGAATGAAACTAAGAAAACAGAATGTCAGCTAGGTTGGTGGTGCTTTTAAAAGTTTATGGATGTTTCGGACTCTGTCAGGTTTTTCAATGTCGATGTGGCATTTAAAATAGGATAAGAAAGCTGCAATCAGGTTAATAATTCTATTATAAAGCATTCTGCAATGTTAGTCAGCGAGTCTGACTGTGTTTAAGAATGTTCAGGTCATCTGCCTCTGTGAAATGCTAGAACTATTATGTCTTTTGTCGTTCTGAGCTGTGCTCAAAATGACAGTAAATGTCCAACAAAAATGTCTTCTACTGGCACAGTCAGTTGTTTTATTCCATCTTGTGCACATAAATTTGCAACGTGGCAAATGCACCCAATACTAAAAACATAAGGGTTCCTTTGCTTCACCCTGGTATAGAGTTTGATATCCCCACCATGACATTGCAGGTGTCACTAGCAAAGCCAATGCAATTTGTCCATGAAATATGAAATTTTGTGAACAAATTATCAATGTCTTTGAATATCGCCTCACTGGTTCCACAACTGCATACAGGAACGTCCAACAATCTCGTTCTTGGTCCCAATCCTTCTTCAAAAACTCTCACCATAATAGTTAACTGCTTCTCTGTTTTCTTGTCATTTGACTCATCAACTATTAATGAGAAGGGTGTATCCCTGCACAGCTTTATCACTGGTTCTGTTGCAGATAGAGCCATGCAGTTTTTATTGATAAGTGTTGTCTTGGCCCTCTTCGACTGAAACTTTCTGGCAATATCAGTCAGGAAACATTACAGCTGCCAAGTCACAAAAGTGATCAGCTACAGATAAGTTATGCTGACAATGAAATTGGCAAATAATACTTAAGCCCTTGTAATGCTTCCTCTTCCTGCTTTGGCTGAGCAAAAAAAGGTTTTAATAGATGCTCCCTTCTTCATTGCAAACATTTGTTCATGCAATTTTGTTTTAAACTATCCTTTCAGGTCATATAATCCTGAAGCTACTACTTTAAAGTCTTTGCTGCATAATCTGCAAAAAGCATATTGATCCTAACTTGGATGCATTTACAATGCCAGGGAAGAGTTTAACCCTATCAGCATGTTATTTTTTCTTTAAATTAGGCTCAGCCATCATCCAATGGATGAATTATTTCAATCCAATGAAATTAGCTCCGTTTTATTATTTTATTGCTAACACAAATTTAAAAAACAATTAAAAAGTTAGTAGACCAAAAAGCAGATTGTACAAAACAAAAGCAGAGAATCTCGACCACTGATATAAAGTACTGTATGGATTTACTCATGTAAAGTATATGCATAGAATCTTTTTTCCTAGATATATACACAGAATATTATGACATTAATTTATCGGAAATATATACTTACTTACTTAGTCGTTCCCCTTCTACCGTGAGGTGTAGAGGTTTGGAAGAGAGAGCGCCAGACTATTCTATCGGCTGTCTTCCTCCTGGCCTGGTTCCATTCTAGTCCTCGGTCCTTCAAAGATTGTCTAATGTTGTCCTCCCAGCGGACTCTGGGTCGTCCTCGGGGTCTAGATCCTTGGCTCTTTGTTTCCCATGCTTGTCGTGGTAGCCGATCTTCTCCCATTCTGCAGACATGGCCAAACCATCTTAGTTGGGACTGTTCTACTTGGGTCTGTAGGGGGTGGCATTTTAGGCCTTGACGTATCGTCTGGTTGCGTACTATGTCTCTTCTTGTTACTTCAACCACCTTCCTCAGATATCTCATTTCTGAGGTTTGGATCTGGCTTTTATGGGTTGTAGTCATTGCCCATGACTCGCATCCATATGTCAAGACTGGGACATAGGTGGAGCGGTATACAGCCATCTTCGTTTTCTTACCAACCTCTCTCTTGCTGAGGAATCCTCGATTTATGGCCTGAAAAAGTCTCCCAGCTGCTGCTTTTCGAGTGGCCAACTCTTCTTTGATGGCTCCCTTTCGGTCTATAATAGCTTCGAGGTATTTAAAGTGGTCGACCTGCTCCAGGACCTGTTCTCCCAGCTTAATCTGATGTCTTCTTTCTTCTCGTGATATCACCATGGATTTTGTTTTAGAGCTGCTTATGACCATCCCTCTCTTCTCCAGCTCTTCCTTCCATACTTGCAGGTTGGATTGGAGATGTGCCTCTGATTTAGCAATCAGGGCAACATCATCAGCAAATGCCAGCTCTGAAATATAGACCTGTCTCATCTTCCAGTACCCCACTGAATACTTTCTTGTTCTCTCCTTACATGCCTTGATGACATCGTCCATAAGAAGTATGAAGAGGTAAGGTGATAGGATATCACCTTGTCTTACACCAGTGGTGGTCCTGAACTCTTCTGACTTATGGTTTGCTGTCCTCACATAATTTCCGGAAATATATAAAAGGGGAAAGTATAATTAGAAAATGAAGAGAGCGATAACAAATACAACAAAGAAAAACAAACAACCAACAACAGCAAACAATATTTAACCAAATTATGAACACAATATCAAACACTTGGCTTATTTTAAAATGGCTTAGTTGCAAGCGTGGTTCCTGGCAGATAGCTGTACAAAAAATAGCTATACAAAATGCTTCTTGTCTTGCTGAGCATCCAAAATGAATGATAGAGAGTTCAAACTTACTGGCAAAATCGTTGGGCATAAAAGGATTTGATTTTACTGGGAGAGATCATTTTAAAAATAGATGGCTAGAAATCCCGGGATTTTTATAAAAATTGTGGTTTTTTTTTTAAATCCTACAACCTCGTACGCCCATACACACTTAAAAGTGTAAAAGAGGAAACCTGTACAGTTTGACAGGTATGTAATTCTTTCTTCCAGAATCTTGTAGGCACAGTTATATGCCTTCCAACCTTTCTCTGAAAATCATTTTTCACTGCCGCTTCCACCTTTTACTGAGATAAAGTATACACTTCTATTTTTTCTTTCTGGTACTGACCACTCTTTGTTTATGAAGTCAATTACTTCAGTCTATTATAATTCTATACAGCAGAACTGTAATTATCAGAACCCCAATTATCCAAATAGCCAATCAACCAAATCATCAAAAACGAGGAATGTTCTTTCACTGCCTGTGAAGTAAGCAACTTCCAGTCGCTGAATCATCCCATGAGGTCATTATTCCTGTCTGTTCCTAACTGTAGTGCAATAAGTTTAGCTCTCGCTTCCTTTCCTTTCCCTGACAAAGGCCTTATGGCTGCAATGTTAGCTATTTTCCTGATCTTTTTTCCAAGTACGACAAATCACCTATCTATCTATATTGTTTTCATATCATCTACCCTATACCACGTCTTACTGTGGACCTCTTCATTTTCCTCAACCTACCAGTAAGTTTAGTGCTATCTGTAGTTTCATTTTCAAACTCATTCTAGTTGTCATGGGTGCCAGAAAATTGTCAGTGCCAAGTAAACAAAGAAAAACATGTTGTTCTAACAAATGGCAGACTTCATCTTCTTCAAGTACTGTGCCCAGTGGCGTAGGAGATCATGTCTCCCCACAACTTCTTGTCTCCAATACAATTTATCAATTCTGCTGTTGATTTCTTTCCATGCCACAATGTCAAACTGTCCAGTATTTGCTCTCTTTGCCTTCCCCTATCTCTTTTTCCTTCAATCTTACCTGTTGTTACGATATATTCCAGCTTTCCTCTTCCCATAACATGCCCAAAAAAAGTGGATTGCTCCTTTCTAACTTGTGAATTAAGTTTCATTTGCCCATTGGCCTCTTTCAGGACATCCTCATTACTCATTTTGGCTGTCCATGGTATTTTTAACATTCTTCTGTAAAACCACATCTCTGTGGCATCTGGTGCCTTCCCTACTTGTTTACTAATTGTCTATGACTCACTTCCATATGTCAGGATTGGTTCTATATAACAATGAAGAACTCTCTTACTTCCGTTGACAAAGAATTGTTACATAAAATACTCTTCATGTTATAAAATGCTGTTTTTGCCTGAGAAACTGCAGACAAAGTAAAATAATTAATTTGTTGAAAAAAGAGAGAATAGGGACTAAAAATTTCCAAAAGATACGTCTGGCTGACCTCAATTTCTGAATTAAAAGAATAGTGAGTCAATTATTCAGTTTGTTTCTGTATTAGAAATTGAAGATGGTAGCTCTGGCAGTAAAACAATCAAAAATGATAAAGACAAAGTAGATGCAATATACAACTGGTTTACGCAAAAAAACAAGATCAAGTAAACAGCTATTTTGGGACCAATCCAATTTTATGTGAGAAAGCTTTAATGTTTAATAATGATTAATTAATAAAATGTTTTATCATGGATACACGTTTTTTCCTCATTCATAACCCTCCACTCCCAAATGAGCATAGGCCTTCAACAAACACTTGCCAAGTCCTCCTGTCTTGTGCCATCATCTTTCCACGTTTTCCTCATCATTTTCACCTCTGTTTCCAACTCTCTTCTCCATGTGCTTCTTGGTCTACCTCTGCCTCTCTTGCCCTGGGGGTTCCAGAACAAGGACTACCTTGTAATGCTATCAACAGGTTTCCTATCCATCGCCAGCATCTTCTTCTCATCTCTCGTTCCACTGGCACTTGTCTAGTTCTTGTCATCAGTTCCACTTTGGTTACCTTGTCATACCATTTTAATCCTTCTATTCGACGCAAGCACCCATTTATGAAAGTCTAGCTTTTTGGTTGTTGTCTTTGTTGTTCTCCATGTCTCCGAGCCATACAATACGACTGATTTCACATTTGAGTTGAAGATTCTTATTTTCGTGTTGGACTTGATTTCTCTTGATCTCCATATGTTTCCCAATGCAATGAAAGCTCCTCTTGCTTTTTGTATTCTTATTTTGATATCACTGTCTGTCCCTCCTACTTTGTCTATATTGATGCCAAGATGGTTTTTCTTCCTTTATCCAATTATTCAAAATATGTATTATCCATACAAGCCTTGTAATTTTTTTTTTTTAAATTGTGCCTTGTTTTAGCGTTCAACCTACCGGTTATATTAGGGTGCATGTCACAATATAAAAGACCTTTAGGTCTGGAGAATAAGTTATGTTAGTTATGTTAGTTATGTTAGTTATGTAAGTTATGTTAGTTATGTAAGTTATGTTAGTTATGTTAGTTATGTTAGTTATGTTAGTTATGTTAGTTATGTTAGTTATGTTAGTTATGTTAGTTATGTTAGTTATGAATTAGTTTGAATAATCAGAGTTCTACTGTATATAATTTCTTAAAATTTGCAATAATTAAATTTGACTTAAAAATAAAGCTACCAATAAAACATATTTTACAGCAGAAGAATGTTAAAAATTCCACTGGCAACTGAAAGTAGCTACAAGGATGTCCTGAAAGTAGCTACAAGGATGTCCTGAAAGTAGCTACAAGGATGTCCTGAAAGTAGTCGATGCAAAATGGAAGCTTATTACTCACATGAAAAGGAAGAATGTTTATTTCATTAGGGTAAATAAATAACTGACTATGGGAATGCACCCCTGAGGTGACAGCCCTTCGGTCATAACTGACTATGGGAGCACGCCCCTAAGGTGACAGCCCTTCAGTCATAACTGACTATGAGAAAGCAACCCTAAGGTGACAGCCCTTCAGTCATAATTGACTATGGGAATGCACCCCTGAGATGACAGCCTTTCAGTCATAACTGACTATGGGAATGTGCTCATGAGGTGACAGCCCTTCAGTCATAGCTGACTATGGGAATGTGCTCATGAGGTGACAGCCCTTCAGTCATAGCTGACTATGGGAATGTGCTCATGAGGTGACAGCCCTTCAGTCATAACTGACTATGGGAATGTGCTCCTGAGGTGACAGCCTTTCAGTCATAGCTGACTATGGGAATGTGCTCATGAGGTGACAGCCCTTCAGCCATAGCTGACTATGGGAATGTGCTCATGAGGTGACAACCCTTCAGTCATAGCTGACTATGGGAATGTGCTCATGAGGTGACAGCCCTTCAGTAATAGCTGACTATGGGAATGTGCTTATGAGGTGACAGCCCTTCAGTCATAACTGACTATTTGAATGTGCTCATGAGGTGACAGCCCTTCAGTCATAGCTGACTATGGGAATGTGCTCATGAGGTGACAGCCCTTCAGTCATAGCTGACTATGGGAATGTGCTTATGAGGTGACAGCCCTTCAGTCATAACTGACTATGGGAATGTGCTCATGAGGTGACAGCCCTTCAGTCATAGCTGACTATGGGAATGTGCTCCTGAGGTGACAGCCTTTCAGTCATAGCTGACTATGGGAATGTGCTCATGAGGTGACAGCCTTTCAGTCATAACTGACTATGGGAATGCACCCCTGAGGTGACAGCCCTTCAGTCATAACTGACTATGAGAATGTGACCCTAAGGTGACAGCCCTTCAGTCATAACTGACTATGGGAATGCACCCCTGAGGTGACAGCCCTTCAGTCATAACTGACTAGGATAATGTGCCCCTGAGGTGACAGCCCTTCAGTCATAACTGACTATGGGAATGCACCCCTGAGGGGACAGCCCTTCAGTCATAACTGACTATGAGAATGTGACCCTAAGGTGACAGCCCTTCAGTCATAACTGACTATGAGATTGCACGCCTGAGGTGACAGCCCTTCAGTCATAACTGACTATGGGAATGCACCCTTGAGGTGACAGCCCTTCAGCCATAGCTGACTATGGGAATGTGCTCATGAGGTGACAGCCCTTCAGTCATAACTGACTATGGGAATGCGCCCCTGAGGTGACGGTTCTTCAATCATAATTGACTATGGGAATGCGCCCCTGAGGTGACAGCCCTCAGCTGTTTTTTTTCACCATGTTCTTTTGATGTTTTCTTTCCTCTTCTGCTTGTTGTCAGAGCTTCTTTTTGCCCAATCTAAGGTGGTGCCGTAGAAAGTTATCGCCACTTGGTGCGATCAGCAGCATCATCCTCCCAGTGGAGGGAATACTCTTTACAATTTTGCTCTGCATTATTATAACTCTGAAACGTTTTTAGATTTTTAAAAATGTTAACTGCAACAGTAAATAGTTAATTTTAACATTACAATCTGTCAATAACAGAACTGATAAACAGTACTCGTGACAGGAAGATGTGGCGAGACATGATCACCAATGCCACGAGGTATGATACATCTAGAAGAAGACGATTAAACTAGAAAAAAAACAAAGCAGACAACAAGAGATGAAAAATAGAATAAATTAAAAAAAATTTTTAATAAATTAAACGAATAACTTGACATTTGCCAACTTACAAAACCAGCCCAGCCATCATCATCACTTGATAGGCTTCTACGCTTTGTCTGACCACTTTGGCCTGCTGACGTAGCAGATGGTTTTTTTGCTGCAGATGTTGCAGGAGTCCCAGGATTAGCCATGTCAACTTCCTGTTACAAAAACAAAAGTATCCTTGTAAATAAAGACAGAAATGAAATTGTTCTAAATTATGTCTTCCCACAATTCAGTTATTTTCTTTAGTTAACTTGTCCAAATTGTTGTTGTCATTGCTGTGGCTTTAAGTTTGTACAGGGTGGCACAGCCAGCTCCATGGCCAACCTTCCATAGTTTCCTTTTGTGACATGCTTGGCAGGTTACAGTTTTACTATTCTTTACTTCCCTTTTGTGCTTACTTACTTACTCATTCCTCTTCTACACTGAGGTGGCCTGGTTCCAATCTAGTCCTCAGTCCTTCAGGGATTGTCTAATGTTGTCCTCCCAGTGGACTCTGGGTCATCCTGGAGGTCTGGATCCCTGGCTCTTAATTTTCAATACTTGTCATGGTAGCCGACTTGCTTCCATTCTGCATACATGGCCAAGAAATCATATTTGGGACTGTTCCACTAGGGTTCGCAGGGTCTGAGTTTTGTGGCTGATGTATCGTCTGGTTGTGAACAATGTCTCTTCTTGTCACTTCAACCACTTTCCTCAGATACCTCATTTCTGAGGTTTGTAGCTGGATTTTGTAGGTTGCAGTCATTGTCCATGACTTGCATCCATATGTCAAGACCAGAACATAGATGAAGCTACAGCCATCTTCATCTTCTTGCCTATTTCTCTTTTGTTGAGGCATCCTGGATTCTCTATTGTAACATTATATCTTCCTACAAAGATGCTGGTGATGGATAGGGCACACATTGAGGAAACTGAATATGGCACACATTGAGGAAACTGGATAGGGCACACATTGAGGAAACTGGATAGGGCACACATTGAGGAAACTGAATAGGACACACATTTAGGAAACTGGATAGGGTACACATTGAGGAGACTGGATAGGGCACACATTGAGGAAACTGGATAGGGCACACATTGAGAAAACTGGATAGGGCACACATTGAGGAAACTGGATAGGGCACACATTGAGGAAACTGAATAGGGCACACATTGAGGAAACTGGATAGGACACACATTGAGGAAACTGGATAGGGCACACATTGAGGAAACTGGATAGGGCACACATTGAGGAAACTGAATAGGACACACATTTAGGAAACTGGATAGGGTACACATTGAGGAAACTGGATAGGGCACACATTGAGGAAACTGGATAGGGCACACATTGAGGAAACTGGATAGGGCACACATTGAGGAAACTGGATAGGGCACACATTGAGAAAACTGGATAGGGCACACATTGAGGAAACTGGATAGGGCACACATTGAGGAAACTGAATAGGGCACACATTGAGGAAACTGGATAGGACACACATTGAGGAAACTGGATAGGGCACACATTGAGGAAACTGGATAGGGCACACATTGAGGAAACTGAATAGGACACACATTTAGGAAACTGGATAGGGTACACATTGAGGAAACTGGATAGGGCACACATTGAGGAAACTGGATAGGGCACACATTGAGGAAACTGGATAGGGCACACATTGAGGAAACTGGATAGGGCACACATTGAGAAAACTGGATAGGGCACACATTGAGGAAACTGGATAGGGCACACATTGAGGAAACTGGATAGGGCACACATTGAGGAAACTGGATAGGGCACACATTGAGAAAACTGGATAGGGCACACATTGAGGAAACTGGATAGGGCACACATTGAGAAAACTGGATAGGGCACACATTGAGGAAACTGGATAGGGCACACATTGAGGAAACTGGATAGGGCACACATTGAGAAAACTGGATAGGGCACACATTGAGGAAACTGGATAGGGCACACATTGAGGAAACTGGATAGGGCACACATTGAGAAAACTGGATAGGGCACACATTGAGGAAACTGAATAGGGCACACATTGAGGAAACTGAATAGGGCACACATTGAGGAAACTGGATAGGGCACACATTGAGGAAACTGGATAGGACACACATTGAGGAAACTGGATAGGGCAAACATTGAGGAAACTGGATAGGGCACACATTGAGGAAACCTGCTCACAGCTTTAAGAGACAGTCCTTGCTGTAGAACCCGCAGGGTAAGGGAAAGAACAAATAAATAAACTTTACTTTTAAAGAGTTGAGAATTGAGCATTTAGAGGCCATAAACTGATCTCCCCCCCCCCCTTTTTTTTATTTTAAAAACCGCTTCAGGGAGGAATTTCTGGACTGATTTGTACACACCACTTCAGTGGTTCCTCTATACCAGTGGTAGGCAACATAGCAACTGTGGGGATCTTCAATACAAACACTCTCTAAAGATCAATCTTGATCAAATCAAGTATGTTTTCAGATTTCAGAATATTTGGAATAAATGAAGCAGTGGAAAATTCAAACTAAATGATATTTTACCAGATTTTAAACTTTAGCATGCTGCATTCTTTTCCCAAAACAGTGCGCCTGATTCTGCATTCTTTTTCACAACGCCCCATTTTTATAGTGGGTGACTTGTAAATTCTATAGTTTTTTGGTCAATTGCTATCATTTTTGGATTGTATAGAAATGAATGAATGATGAATCTGATGATATAAATTTTGTTTGTGTACATGTTAGATGAGATAGGAAGAGAGGAATGGAAAGATGGAAAAACGATAAAAAGATTTTTAAAAATAAAAAAATAAATGTTTTTTAATTTAAAAATTCTTTTAAAAATTAAAAAAAAATAACTAACAAACGAAGAGTCCTTATCTCTTGCATCTCAATGAAAGTCATTTGACCAATACAAATCAAATGACCATCTTTTCGTTACACCCATCATCAGTAGCAAAGCAACAAATGCCCTCATCAGCAGTGACTTTCAGCCTTAACCCTAAACCTTTCCCATAAACGTAATCCTAACCCCTAAAATTAGACATGCTAGCAATGACATTCTACTTTCTTTTTCTTCTTCCGTACGCCCGCTATTACTCGAGGCGAAATCTCAGGTTATTATTAATTTCTAACCTGACATTGATTTTACGTGAGTATCCCTTTTTTCTTGTACAGAGACAGGTGTCCCTCGCCATTCAGGCAGATACTCACCGATTTCGGAGGTACTCATTAGAGATGGGTTGGCTCAGGAGCCGCCAATCCCTGGTCGACGACACTCCTTCAAATGTTCTCGCCAGGTCTCGAGTTAAACCAGCCCAAATCCCGGTCGACGAAAAATCCTCAAATGCCATCGCCCGGGTTTGATCCTGCATCACCCGGTCGCCAGAGCGGTGTTGTAACCACTACGCTAGCGCGGCTCCCATTCTACTTTCGTTTCCATCTCTGCCATCATCCATATTCTGAGAACCGATATCTGCGCTAATAAAGACAACAATGTCCTCGCCATCGCATCTGAGTCTGAATCCATTAGAATTAGAGCGAAAATGGCCGCGTGCTCGACGCCAATTGATTTCGATTTAAAAAATTTACAATAAATAGACACGAATACTTACTTACTTACTTACTCATTCCCTTCTACCGTGAGGTGTAGAGGTTTGGAAGAGAGAGCGCCAGACTATCCTATCGGCTGTCTTCCTCTTGGCCTGGTTCCATTCTAGTCCTCGGTCCTTCAAAGATTGTCTAATGTTGTCCTCCCAGCGGACTCTGGGTCATCCGCGGGGTCTGGATCCTTGGCTCTTTGTTTCCCATGCTTGTCGTGGTAGCCAATCTTCTCCCATTCTGCAGACATGGCCAAACCATCTTAATTGGGACTGTTCTACTTGGGTCTGCAGGGGGTAGGATTTAAGGCCCTTGGCGTATCGTCTGGTTGCGTACCATGTCTCTTCTTGTTACTTCAACCACCTTCCTCAGATACCTCATTTCTGAGGTTTGGATCTGGCTTTTATGGGTTGTAGTCATTGCCCATGACTCGCATCCATATGTCAAGACTGGGACATAGGTGAAGCGGTATACAGCCATCTTCGTTTTCTTACCAACCTCTCTCTTGCTGAAGAATCCTCGATTTATGGCCTGAAAAAGTCTCCCAGCTGCTGCTTTTCGAGTGGCCAACTCTTCTTTGATGCCTCCCTTTCGGTCTATAATAGCTCCGAGGTATTTAAAGTGGTCGACCTGCTCCAGGACCTGTTCTCCCAGCTTAATCTGATGTCTTCTTTCTTCTCGTGATATCATCATGGATTTTGTCTTAGAGCTGCTTATGACCACCCCTCTCTTCTCCAGCTCTTCCTTCCAGACTTGCAGGTTGGATTGGAGATGTGCCTCTGACTTAGCAATCAGGGCAACATCATCAGCAAATGCCAGCTCTGAAATATAGACCTGTCTCATCTTCCAGTACCCCACTGAATACTTTCTTGTTCTCTCCTTACATGCCTTGATGACATCGTCCATAAGGAGTATGAAGAGGTAAGGTGATAGGATATCACCTTGTCTTACACCAGTGGTGGTCCTGAACTCTTCTGACTTATGGTTTGCTGTCCTCACATAATTTCTGCAAGACTTGTAGAAGCTCTGTATAGCATGAATCAGAGGTGCTGGAATGTTCTTCTTTGCCAAACAGTCCCAAAGTTTGCTCCAGGGGACCCTGTCAAACACCTTTTCTAGATCTATGAAACAAAGATGGATCTCACTCTTATACTCAAGGGCCTTTTCACTCAGCTGTCTGAGTGTGAAGATTAGGTCTTTAGTACTTCGGTTTGCTCGGAATCCGCACTGGACCTCATCCAATTGTGGCTCAGCTAGGCGTCGGAGTCTCTGCTCTAGGATTCTAGAGTAGATTTTATCAGGGACACTGAGAAGGGATATGCCTCTATGGTTTCCACACTGTCGATTGTCACCCTTTTTGAAAATTGGTGTTATGATGGCAATCTCCCAATCCTTTGGTATGGTCTTGTTGTACCACGCTGCCTGTAAAACCCTTAAGAGTAATAGGTCGCCTGATGCTCCCATGAACTTAACCATTTCTGGTGTTATACCATCATGCCCTGCTGCTTTGCCCATCTTGATTTTCTCCAGTGCTGCCTTCAGTTCTTCCATCTTTATGTCATCTTCACCATCATTGGTTTTCTCTTCTGTGTTAGTGGTTATCATTTCTGATGCTTCACCATGCTCACCATCCAGGAGTTCTGAGAAATATTCTTTCCATCTTTCCATTACTTCCTTCGGGGCTGTAAGCAATTTGCCTTGTTTGTCCTTTAATGCGAATACACCCATCACTTTTTTTAAGATCGGAAACGGAAGCTAACTCTCTTGCAAATAACATTAGAACTTAACATCCGGGGCTGAAATCACGTTTACACAAGTCCTAATGCTAGAAACGATGATATCCGTAAGGCGACAAAAGTCGACAACGGCTGTCAGAACATAGGTTTCTTTTTTTTTTTTTTTTTGGCGACACGTCACCCGCAGCGTGCTAAAGGTTCCTTTCTCAGAAAAAAACAGATCCCGTTCCTATCTCATGTAGTAATTAATAAAACAATTTAATTAAGTTAGCTTGTGGGTTTTCATTTGAGATATGGAAAACGTACTGTTTTTTTTTTTTAAAATAGTGGTAGTAAAGGGTTATTTGAAGATATGGAAAGTGTCCCATATGTATTTTAAATGGCTGCAGTAGAAGGTTATTTGAAGATATGGAAAGTGTACTGTATGTACTTTAAATAGTGGTAGTAGAGATTTATTTGAAGAAATGGAAATTGTACCACAAGTACTTCAAATGTCAGCATAAGAGGGTTATTTGAAGATATAAAGTGCACCATATATACTTTAAATAGTGGAAGTAAAGGGTTAATTAAAGATTCGGAAAAAGTACCATATGTGCTTTAAATGGTAGCAGTAGAGGGTAATTTGGAGATGTGGAAAGAGTACCATATATACTTTAAATGCTAGCATTATAGTGTTATTTGAAGATATAGAAAGTGTACCATATGTACTTTAAATAGTGGCAGTAGAGGGTTATTTGAAGATTCTTAAAAAGTACCATACATACTTATAGGGTGGTAGTAGAGTTAATTGGAGATATGGAAAGTGTACTGTATGTACTTAAATGAGGGCTATTTGAAGATAAGGAAAAAGTACCGTATGTACTTTAAATGCCAATAGGTGAGGGCTATTTGACAACATGGAAAGTGTACCATATGTACTTCAAATGCCAGCAGGTCAGGGCCAGTCCAAAATCTCCTGGCTTTTTTTTTTTTTTTCTTAACCAGCGGCACTTGGGCTTTCAGCACTTCGGCCCAATGACATGTCATTGCAAGGCTGGGGAACCTGAGGACTTTCCTTCCAACCCGGTCAGGAGCTTTGCTCCTTCCCATCCACAGAGGGTTTATCACAGGAGCCGTTCAGGTTATTCAGTCAAATTTCCGGTCGTAAACATTCCTTCAAATGCTGACGCCCGGGTTTGAACCATGAACACCTGGTCGCCAGTACAACGCCAAAGCCATTACACCAGCACGGCTCCCAAATCTCCCGGCTTAAAAACTGTCCCTGTCTCTTTCCCTGTGATATAAAGATCTACCAAATCCTTCCCTGTGATCTTTTTTGTTTTGCCAAACAGCAAATAGCAAGCCTTAACCTAATCCCAACTTGTAGTAAGCTTTGTCATCAATAATAACATAGGACAAACACTGAAGGTGTTCAAAATTTATTTTTTAAAATAAAAATTCCAGCTGGAAGCAAAACTCAGCATTTTCTACCATCATGACAGTCTCCAGTCTACTATCCCCTGTACGAACCAACCCCGTTCATACGAGGGACGGTCAGAAAGTAATGCCTCGTAATTTTTAATTTCATTCAATGGGCAAAAAAACATAAAATTCACATTGAAATGTAGCCCCAAGTCTGAACTTCAAAAATTTATTTCTCAATGTAGTCTCTGTTATTTGTTACAATTTTTGTCCATCTTCTCACAAGGGCATGTATCCCCGCACGGTAAAAATGTGTGTCCTTTTTCCTATACCACTGGCGTACGGTACGTTTAAGTGACTCTGTGTCCTCAAAGTGATGTCCGCGAAGATCTTCTTTCAGTGGTCTAAACAGATGGAAGTCAGAAGGTGCAAGATCGGGACTGTAAGGGGGATGTGGTAATAATGTCCAGCCCAATTCTGCAATCGCATCAATGGTGCGTTTAGCGGTGTGTGGCGTGGCATTATCATGCAACAGTAGTGCAGTTCTCTGATCTTTAAATGGGTAAAGTCGCCGAAGATGACCTCTAAGCTTCTTCAAAGTTTCAATGTAACAGTCTGCATTCACCGTGTTTCCCTGTTCCAAGAAGTCGAGAAGAATCACACCCTTCTCATCCCAAAACACGGAGGCCATAACTTTCCCTACAGATGGTGAACTTTTGAACTTCTTTCTTGTCGGCGATGTTGTGTGATGCCATTCCATTGACTGCCTCTTGGATTCTGGTTAAAAAAAATGAACCCAAGTCTCACCACCTGTCACAATATTCGATAAAAACTCTTCTCCTTCAGTTTCGTAACGGTGCAGGAGGTTGATGACTATGGTTTTCCTTGTTTCTTTATGTCTGTCTGTCAAGATTCTGGGTACCCACTGTGCACAAACCTTTGAATAACCCAGGTCTTTAATGATGTTCTGGACACTGCCTTTACTAATGGGCAACATGGAAGAAAGTTCATCCAGTGTTACCCCACGGTCACCACGAATGATGCCATCAACTCGATGAATGTTGTGTGGAGTCAGTGCGGTAGACGGACGGCCAGTCCGCTTTGCGTCAGCCATTGAGGATTGACCTACTTCAGCTTCGTCACAACGATGTACCCAACGTCGGACAGTGCTAACATCCACTGTTGAATCTCCATAAACATTCTTTAAACGTTCGTAAATGCGAATTGGGATCTCGCCTTCAGCATTGAGGAATTCTATGACATAACATTTTTTTAACCGAACGTCTTTGGCAGCCATTTTTAAACTGTTACAGTGGTGCCACCTGTTACTGAAACAGGTTGGTAATGCTATACAGTGCAGAAGAGTGTTTGAGGAATCCTGCTAAATTTACAAATTGCACATCGATGCAGTATTTACATACATAAAAAATAGGAGGCATTACTTTTTTACCGTCCCTTGTATATGGCCATCAACAGTACTATTTCTGGACAAACTCTATGGGGTTGTCAGCAACCTCAGGCTAACCACTGCTTTCTTTAAACATTGGCGTCTGAAAGTGTACGAAGAAGAAGAAACTCTGTTGGAGACAGGAACTGGGGACAGACATGACAGGGGTAAAGAAGCCATGAAAGATGATGAACGGAGCAAAGTTGAAATGAAGAAGAGCGTACATGCCAAGTACTGCAGGTTATTCATAATCTGTACAAGCAATTCTCATTTTCAGGTCTGTACGCCCCGTACATAATTTCTGTAGTTTTTTTGCCTAATTATTTATTAAAAATAGCGGTGTATTTAAATAGATTGTCCTTACGGATATTTGCTTCGTAAGATTTGGCGAGATGATAGGCCACATTAATAAAAATAAGCAACCAATGAAATCAAGCTGCTTATTTTTTGATTCTTCTTCTTCTGCGTTCGTCCTGAAAAGGATGTTGGTTACTGTTACGAGAGGATAGATGATTTGTAGCAACTGGGTAGTGAGCTCGGATAAAAGTTGCACATTTTAGTTGTTGAAATACAATAGAGATATATTATAGTTTTTGCGCTTCACGGTGTTGAAAGCGAGGAGTATAATTTGCTTAGTTTTAATGTGACATGTCACGTTGGTAAGGTAGCACGTGACGACATTGTAATTGTACCCATATTTTGTTGTACTTGGTCCTAGACGGACGGAAGTTTGAAGTCTCCCATTAGAAGGATATTTATATCAAGGATTTTCTTGATGAATAGGTGTTTGGGTCAGCCTATAATTTGTGGATACAATATTATACCTCAGTGATGAGAGGGATTATGTTTTGAAGTGGAGAATATATATTAGGGAGCAACGTTTGATTGAAAGTATCCAAGAAGGTCACCTTAGTCGCGTAAGTTGAGTTGTTCAATACCGGATTGCCAATCTAGGAATCACGAGTAAATAGCTTGACCGTACCCGACTTAAGGAATATGATTCAAGTGACGAATTAAGATGTATTAATTGAATTCTGATGAACTGTATTTACTTAGATGTGATATTAAATTGTATTTGTTCGGACTCTGAACCCCACGGACTTATCAGTTGATATTATTGAAAGTTCAGACCGTTATCCCACTATTCATGTTTGTCAGCACGGCATTAGAAGCTCTACCATTTTGAAGTATTTCTAAAATTAATAATACAAACAAGACAGTGGTCAGAAACCGGCACTCATAGAAGTTGGCTGAGAATACAAGAATAAAACTGGTAACAGAAATGGAACAATATAGCATGATAAAAATCTGTGTCAGTTGTGGTAATAAGCTTTGTTCATCGGATGGGAAATCCGATGTAACAAAAAATGGTTAGCCAGTGCGGGGATCGAGAATGGTTTGCCAATGCATGGATCGAGATTAGTTGCCAGCGCGTGGATCAAAAACGGTTTGCCAACGCAGGGACAGAGATGACAAGCTAACGAAGTAACGAAAAAATTGTTTTCTTCAAGCCTTTTTTAAAAATGAATTCAAGTCAAATGGAAAATAAAGACATTGTAGCGTTCGATTGAACCAGACTTGTTTACGATCGGCTAGTGCTCACATGACTTGCAATTAGTGACGTAACACGCATAACAACGAAAGAACTGTACAACGTCAGCATTTCATGTGCAAGATCCATAGCAGAAGTCAAGACCGTTTGAAAACTGTATCGAATGTCAATTTACCATCAATACCGTATCAAGAACTATGCTAATGCTTTCAAAGTTACTAAACCAGCTTCAAGGAAATCTCATCTGTACCGTTGACGAATGCCAGCATCGTGCAGGGAAAACTTTCATACGCTAAAAGATATAGAAACCCATTAGTAGTCGTATCAGTGCAAAATGTCGTCCATCGAATTATGTAGGCATATTTAATTCATGCATATTGTATGTATTTATATTTATTCGTATGTTTATATGTATTTAAGCGGGTTGGTTGGTAGGGAACTGGAATCTTCTGTAATGTCGCCACAAGCTGACCACAGAGATTCTAGTCGATCCTAGGGTAATTGAATTTTTGCAATTGGAATACAAGAGACCCCAAAGAAATATTAATTTTGGACTCGTTCTGCTTGTTATTGCAAAGATTTGATATCTGATGTTAGGTGTATAGTGATTGTGATTTCTGGTGTATTTTCCTGTATTCAGTTTCAATTTTTATTCATTTCCGTAATTTATTTGTAGCTATTTCGTATTTTCTCCATCTTTCTGTAATTTATTTTAATTGTTAATATATGTCTATTATAGAGTCCTGTGACGTCATCATTATTTGTACATGTGTATTAACCTATATTTGGTTACCTTGACCTTTTCTGGTAGACTTCCGATTCTTATTTCGTTCAAGTAATCAGATTTTAATGTTTGCAATTGTCAATTGTGATGTGTTAATGTCTTGTACAATTTTATTTATGGTTTGTCTTGTTGTTATTGATGTTTAAGTTTATAATATAAAAGGGATAGCATATAGTAATTGGGTATTAATATAATCAAATATATTTTGATTAATTCTTTGGAAAAAAAAAATAGGAGGAACTTGATGATTGCAACTATTTGCAGTAGTGGCCCTAGGCACTAGTGTTTGTCCATCATGACTAAGGCATGATGATATAGTATATTGACAAATAACTACAGGGTTATATTTCCTGGTGAACATGAGTATCATGTTTGATGTTAAGTAGTATAATTTTATTAGGAATAGTACTACGTAGGCCGTTGAGTATATATAAATAATTGAATAAGTTTTATTGGTGATTACAACACATTGTTGATTAACTACATAGATTGTTGAGTTCATGATGGCTACATTAGAAACTTTCGTTAAAATAGGGAAAGATTTTGGTTATAAAGGACCAGAACTGAAAATTTTTGCTGAACAACAACTAGCTATCACTAAACGTGAAGAAGAAGAACGTGAGGCAAAGTTAGAACGTCAGAAAGAACTTGCTAAACGAGAAGAAGAGAGAAAATCTGCATTGAAGCAAGAAGAAGATAGAAAAGTGGCAAGAGATGAAATATTAAGAATTGAGGAGGAAAATAAAAAGAAACAAGATGAAATTATAATGCAACAACAAAAGGAATAGGCACTTATTCAGTTGGAAACAGCCAAATTAAAAGCACAATGCGCTACTACTAGCCATGGTGTTAACTCTAATGATATGTCTTCAGCTACACAATATAAAAGTTATTATAAGTTTAAACTGCCACATTTCAAACTTAATTTTGATGATTTATCATCGTACCTGGCACGTTTTGAACGTGTCTGTAAAACTAATAACTTGGATAGATCTGCATGGGCACTTAAACTTCGAGAATTTTTAGATGGTGAGCCCGTGAACGCAACTGTAAATGTTGATCCAACCATAGCTTGTAACTATGATGCCATTAAGGCTTTGTTATTGCGATGTTTTCATTTAGACGAGGAAGGTTGTAGATTAAGATTTAAAAATCTTCAGCCAGATTCAAATAAAGATTTCTCAGGATTTATAGCAAATATACGAAACACCTTCAACAGATGGGTTGAACTTGCTGGGGTGGAAAAATCGTATGATAAATTAGTGGATCTCATACTTAGGGATAAAGTATTATCTTCGGTTAGTCCGCCATTTTTTTCATTCCTTCAGGAACGAAAACCACTCACTATTGCGGCTATAGAAGAGATGTCAATAAATTATTGCTCGGCACATCCCAATGTCAGTTTAGGGAACTCACATATACGAGAACCATTACCGGTAGCATCCAACATGTCATACCACGGTTATGACAAGGCAAGGACACATAGTCTTAATAGGAACCATTTTTACAAAAGATATAATGATAATTATCATCAGGGACAAAATCATTGTAACAGCTATAACAATTTTAACCGAGGTAGACAACAGTTCAGAAATCAAATACCTCAATTTAAACATAGAGATAATTTTCAACAAAAGCCAAGTTGGAATAAATTTGTTACTGACAAGTTCAATAATAGTGGTAATCATTATCATAAGAAGAATGAAAATTTTAAACCACGACATAAAAGTTACAACAGTAGAGGCAATGATAATAATTATTCAGGTGGTCAAGATAGACAATGCTTCATCTCCAGACATCAACAGTTTGCACATAATACAGGGGCAGCATTAACAATTAATGCATCTCCATGTAATAACAATGTTGACACTCCAACACATTCTTCATCTGCATGCTATGTCATTGATAACAACGTGGCAAATATTTGTCCACAATGCCATACTATTTTTCAGAAATCAAGTCAGCCGACAATACAGGTTACACAACCTACTCCTGCCATCTGTCTAACAGCTAACGATGGAACTGGGACATTGATTTTTAACAAGGGAATTTTAGATGGAAATATTATTTCTATTTTAAGGGACTCTGGATCCACCACTATTGGTATCCGTCAATCCTTAGTACATCCTCGTTATGTTACTAAAGAGTTTGTACACTGTATTACTTTTGGAGGGACAGTTGAATATTACCCAACTGCGATTATAGATGTTAAAACTCCATTTTTTTTCAGGGAAAGTTAAAGTTTGTTTACTTCAGAATCCGGTTGCAGATTTGACAGTCAGACGTATACACGGCAGCAAAGACTGTACTCCTGAGGAAATATTGGAATGGGAAAGATTGAACTTGTATGCAGCCAATACAGTGACAACAAGAGCTCAAACTCACAAGTTGGAAAGGAAGGATACTACAGTCACTAAAGTGATGGAATATACTGATGATATACCTACTTCCATGATTGAGAGAGAATCTTTTGCACGCAAAGAAAGAGAAGACAGCTCTTTGAAGAAATTGTTTGCATTAGTGAACAAACATGATGATATTACTGTTAAGAATAAAGCTAAACATTGGTTCACTATTAGTAATGATATTTTAATTCAAAATAGTGTTGATAAAGATAAGGTAAAACAACAGGTCATAGTACCATCGTCGTTAAGGACATACATACTACGACATGCACATGACTCCCAATGCGCGGGTCATATGGGCTACACTCGAACACGTTCACGAGTGTTGTCATCGTTTTTCTGGCCAGGAATTTCATGAGACGTATCTTTATACTTACGTTCCTGTGTTATTTGCCAGGAAGTTAAGTCTCGTGGAGCTTTTCATAATGCTCCCATTCAGGACAGTGAAATATCAGTTCGTCCTTTCGACAAGATGGCAATGGATATTATTGGTCCTATGTTACCAACTGCGAGAGGTCATAGGTACATACTAACATGTATTGACCTATGTACATGATGGCCAGAGGCCATACCTCTGAAAAATATTACGACATCTGATATATCTGATGCTTTGATATTAATATTTTCTAAGCTTGGTTTTCCAAGAAAATTACTTTCGGACCATGGACCACAATTTGTGTCTGAGACAATGAAGGATGTAATGAAGACACTGAATATAGAAAGAAGTCTCAGTAGTGTTTATCATCCAATGAGTAATGGGTCCATTGAGAGACTCAACCATACCATTAAACAACTCTTGCATAAAGTTACAGTAAACAATTCTCAAGATTGGGACAGAGCTATTCCAGCTGTTTTATTTGCATACCGAGAGATTCCGCATGAGCAGACCGGTTTTTCTCCGTTCGAGTTAGTGTTTGGTGCTCCACCAAGAGGCCCAATGGGACTCATTAAAGACTTACTACTCAACTCTGAGATGACTCAGGAAACACAGTCATCTTATGAATATGTTATTAACTTACGTAAACAAATCATAGAGGCTTGCCATATGGCAACAGCTTCATCAGAGGCTGTGAAGGATAGAGCTAGACAATTTCAAAACAAAAATAGAAGACTACGCCAGTTATTTCCTGGTGACGAAGCATATGTACTACTTCCATGAAAGGATAACAAATTGTTAATCGCATGGAATGGTTCTTATAAGGTAGTAGATAAAATTTCTGACGTCGACTACATATTAGACATAAAAGGTCAGAAAAAAATTTATCATATAAATATGTTGAAAGAGTTTTTTACTCGTCCACTTCATCTACAGTCAATCTTCCACGACTTAGACGACAAATCAGTTGATTCTTATCAATACTCTAGTCTTTCTGTAATTCAGGAAGAAGAATCATCTTTTCCTGAGGTTGAAATGTTTTTTCCTATACCGGAACTACAATCTTCAGAATCTTGGAGAGATGTTGCTATTTCACCTTCACTTACTTATGAAAATAATTCCATTACTAAACTTCTAGAAACCTACTCTGATGTTCTGACAGATATACCTGGTCGAACTTCTATAATTTCTCACGACATTATATTGAAGGACACTACTCCTACAAAACTTCGTCCGTACTCTGTACCTATCCATTTTCAGGATAAAACATCTCAAGAACTTAAACAGATGTTAGCATTAGGAATTATCGAACATAGTAACTCTCCATTCACTTCACCACTAGTTATTGTAAGAAAAAAAGACAATAATATATGATTATGTGTAGATTATAAGGAACTTAACGCTCAAACTGTACCAGACAGTGAACCTCATCCTTCGATTGACGATTTACTTATTCGTCTTTCATCTGCTAAATATTTCACAAAAATTGACTTAACCAAGGGATATTGGCAGATTCCCTTAACTGAACAAGCAAAATATTACACAGCATTTTCGACTCCACAAGGTCTGTACCAGTGGAATGTCATGCCTTTGGGCTAATGAATGCTCCTGCAACGTTCATTCGCATGATGCGAAGAATTTTAGCTTGTAGATCAGACATCATCACTTATATTGATGACATCTGTCTGTTTAGTCATTCCTTTGATGAACATGTCATAGGATTAGGTTCAGTACTAGAGATATTAAGAACTAATAACTTAACTGCCAGACCTAGCAAAATGCAAATAGGTTTTCAGGAAATAACATTCCTAGAACATATAATAGGGGCTGGACAAATTAAAACTATTCCTCAAAATGTGTCTAAGATTTTAGAGCTATCAGTTCCACAAACAAAAAAACAAGTTAGGAGCTTATTGGGTTTAGTCCAATATTATAGTAGGTTTATTCCTAACTTGTCAAGCATTATGGCTGTCTTGTCTTCGTTACTGAAGAAAGATATACCTACAAAAGTTCTGTGGTCAACTGACTGCCAGACAACTTTTGACAAAATAATATCTTTGTTCTCCAGGCAACCTATTCTTAGATTACCAGATAGTAAAAAAATGTTTATACTCTGTACAGATGCGAGCAATTACGGACTGGGAGGTACCCTGTTACAAGAATACGACGGCGTACTGCACCCAACTCTATACATATCCAGAAAACTTACCGAGACAGAACGAAACTATTCGGTGATAGATAAGGAATTGTTAGGCATCGTGTGGGCAATACAAAAACTCGAAAAGTTTTTGTTAGGCGCTCCTTTTATGATCCAGACTGATCAGCACGCAGTAGCATCACTTAGTAAAGCCAATCATAAGAACGCCAAATTGGCTCATTTTTCGATCTTGCTACAGCCATTTAATTTCACCATTGAATCAATTCCAGGACATGAGAATGGGTAGTTGCTGATATACTATTGCGCAATCCTTTGCCATATAAGAAGTGAACATAAATAGCGCATGGAACCAGAACTTGGATTTGGAACTGACGCTTGTTGATCTTTCTTCAAGAGTTTACAAACTTACAAAATCTCAGGTCAAACAAATTGACAAAGTAAAATTCTACAAACATTCAAAGTTGTAACAATTCGATTCGAATAATCTCTTGACATTGACAATGTTGTGGAAACGTGCATGGACTTTGGTTAGTGTCCGTTCGTAACTCAAGCGAATTCAAATATGATACATTCAAAATACAAAGTGATAAATAGGAACAAAGTGACTTACAGATATATTTTCAAATACTTTCGTCGGAATGATAATCCATTGTGACTACTGTTGCGCACATATTCTTTGGCGCACGGATTACGCATACAAAAGTAAAATGTATTTATTTGTCTGATAAAAATATATTTATCTTTGAATGCATGTTTTTCGGTCTTAAGGGACAGAACTCAGATTAGGCAATGGGTATTCATTCTGTGAGTTATCGCTCTTTGTAGCATTCTTAAAAATGGAACTCGGCGGAGGAATCTAGACTTACTTTAATCTATTCTATGTTTGGTTAGGAATAGATTGTTATTGCTTCAGTATGTCTATGGCCCGAATCTATGTGTAGTTCTTGTCTATGTAGGACAAGTATGTCTTATATCTTGATATCTTAGTATGTTTAAGTGGAACTATTTTTCTTGTACTGTACTTTTAGGTTCAGGTGCTTTTCAGCGCATGAAGATACGTTAGGGAGTCTTTCGGTGTTAGAAAGCCTATGGCGGGGAGTCATGTCGGAGACCTGCCCAAAGTTTGTGATCTCTTTCTTGATTATGGGAACGAAGATATTTTCTTCGGGGATTGCTAAATCCATGAGTTCCCTAGTGTTCATTCCATAACGCCAGGAGAAGAGCGTTTGTGCTTGCTAGTGTATTCTTATGTTAAGGTAAACGTACTTTTGCTGACTTCGTTCATTCCTAGGCTTAAGATGGGCAGGCGTTTACGTGAATCTACCTATGTCAGTATGTCAGAACGACATATTAGTTAGCAGCACTGATTATGTTTCTATACAGCAATTATGAGGACAGATTATGCTGATGCTTGTGGAAACTTTGATATTCATGAATTGAATCTTTATTGGAGCTTGGTCGTACATCGTTATGGTGAGCGATGTTTACAAGACTAGAAGCCATTTTGAAATGCTACGTATTGTCGATCATCTACCAGAGAACAGGGACGCCCTTATTATCCGATGATGATCAAGAGATCACACTTATGAAAGGAAAATCTATTCTTGGGTGGTTTAACATTTGCTTGGAAGATATTTGCTGAATGCTATTTAAGGAAATCTCCGCTAGGGTGCAAGCTACACTTATGCTAAAGGAGGTTCTGTCCAGGAGTCACCGTAAACATTATTGATTAACTGACATGACTAGTCAGTAAGGCCTGATGAAGATTTGTTAAACATTATATATTAACTGACATGATCAGTCAGTAAGGCCTGATGAATATTTATATGAGATATGGAACTCTGAACGTTTGTATACTGATGTTCCATTGTGATTGTCCTCAACATAAATGCCAATTGATTATTGTACACCGTGGGTCAACAATATGCTATTGATGTCGACCTGTGTTCCTGCAACTGTACCCGTTCTATCAAGTGTGTGCGTCCCATTAAACTGTTGAAACGTTCACGGTAGTCTGTATCCTTAACTTCTGATACGTATGAGTGAGTATTCATATTTCCAGTCAACTTTACAGAACAGTTCACACATTCGCGTATTAACAGTCACTCTACCACTCATGATACACATTACATCCTTGTCGAGTCCTCAAGACGTTTGGAGCAAGATGACCTGTACACCTGACACTGTGCTTGGTTGTTTGAGTTGACTATTCAGTCCCGATACATCCTTATACCGTGCTCTGATGTATACCAAGTTACAACAAAGAAGAATACAGCTTTATCAACTACATAAAGTGATATTCGTGGAACATTATGAAATAAGGACAACATATCCTTAAAAATGACATTACTTCATATTATTATGATTAAATAATATAATGATAAAACAATTAATATACATACAGCAGCACACAAGTAGATAGTATAGTTATGCTAGCTAATTAATTGTTTCATTTTATATGTATGTATGAACTTACTTTAACATAATATTTGTATACATAGTAATTCTATATTGTTAATTCATAGATTAAGTTAGTTACAGGTTACTTCTATATTTTTTCCTTACGTACATCTATTATATTCTAATCTATTAACTTACTATTACTTTCTTTTCTATTACATCCCCTGCATAGGATGCTGTGCCAGTGCTGGGAAGAGACAACTATTCCTCAAAACATGCGAGATGCCAAGATTGTAACACTGTATAAAAATAAAGGAGACAGAAGTGATTGCAATAACTACAGAGGCATCTCTCTTCTTAGTATTGTTGGTAAGGTTTTTGCCAAAGTCATCTTAATGCGACTACACAAGTTAGCTGAGCGCATATATCCAGAGGCACAGTGTGGATTCCGAGCTGGCAGATCAACAACAGACATGATCTTCTCTCTCCGCCAGCTTCAGGAAAAGTCAAGAGAGCAGAAAAGACCATTATATATCGCCTTTATAGACCTCACAAAAGCATTCGACCTGGTTAGTAGGGATGGACTCTTTAAAATCCTCCTGAAAATAGGCTGCCCTTCTAAAATGCTGGAAATGATAAAGTCATTCCATGACGACATGAAGGGAACAGTTCAATATGCTGGAAGCACGTCACAGCCCTTTGATATACGAAGTGGCATTAAACAAGGCTGTGTTCTGGCTCCGACCCTCTTCGGAATCTTCTTTGCCTTACTCTTGAAACATGCATTCAGAGATGCAACTGAAGGAATATGCCTTCACACTAGGTCAGATGGCCGTCTGTTTAATCTTTCAAGGCTGAAGGCAAAAACAAAAATCAGAAGGGTCACTATAAGAGACTTGTTGTTCGCTGATGATGCTGCAGTCGTCACTCAAAGCCAACAGGACCTTCAGAGCTTGATGAATCGCTTCACTAAAGCATGCAAGGACTTTGGCCTCACAATAAGTCTAAAGAAAACGAATGTGCTGAGTCAGGATGTGGGTGCTGCACCAGTTATCACTATCGCTAACTATGAATTGGCAGTGGTGCACCACTTCACATACCTAGGGTCTACCATCAATGACAAACTCTCACTGGATACAGAAATCGACAGCCGCATTGGCAAAGCTGCAGCTACCTTTGCCCGCCTCACATCGCGTGTTTGGGGAAACTCTAAACTCACAATGAAGACCAAAGCTGCGGTATATAATGCCTGCGTCACCAGCACACTCCTATATGGCAGCGAGACCTGGACGACCTATGCTAAGCAAGAAAGAAGGCTCAATACCTTCCATTTGCGGTGTCTACGCCGCATCCTCGGCATCTCGTGGAAAGATAAAGTGACAAATGTCGAGGTGTTGTCACGTGCTGGCCTTCAAAGTATGTATACGCTGCTTAGACAGCGCAGACTTCGCTGGCTTGGCCATGTTCGCCGCATGGAAGATGGTCGCATCCCAAAAGATATCTTCTACGGACAATTAGCAGATGGCAAGAGAACAGTTGGGCGACCACAGCTGAGGTTCAAAGATGTGTGCAAGAGAGATATGAGGGCACTGGACATGGATCCAGCAACATGGGAGGATGAAGCTGCCGATCGCAATAAGTGGCGATGCTATTTACGGCACCACCTCAGATTGGCTCACACAAGAAGCAGAGGTGAGGAGAAAACGTCGAAAGGAGCACCAGGAAAATAAGCAGCTGAGGGCTGCCACCTCAGGGGCGCATTCCCATAGTCAGTTATGACTGAAGGGGCTATTATTATTATTATTATTATTACTTTCTTTTCATACATTATTAACTATACTCTTACGTTCCTTACAATTTTTCTTTTCATTCCTTAGCTATTAATTCCTACTTTCATTTACTTAGGTTAAATGATATTCTATAACATACTGCATACTCTACATTTAGTTAATATTATGACTCATTAATCTATAGTATAATTTTAATTACTATTTCATACTCTTAATAATTAAGATAGAATTTTATTCACAGACATAAGTATTTATAGATTAGTGACAGTTTGATAGTTGACAATTCTTTCTGTTGACTTGACATGTATCTTTTTTAAGATAGTTGTTGACATGGACTTAAATTTGACTACAATCTTCGACGATATTACGTGATTCGTAGATCAATAATCTTTCACATTTTTTTCACATACCCATAAGTAAAGAAAACCTATAGATTAGATTTTTTTTTACCCCCGTCGGCCAGGGGAATGTTATGAGAGGATAGATGATTTGTAGCAACTGGGTAGTAAGCTCGGATAAAAGTTGCACATTTTAGTTGTTGAAATACTTACTTACTTAGTCATTCCCCTTCTACCGTGAGGTGTAGAGGTTTGGAAGAGAGAGCGCCAGACCATTCTATCAGCTGTCTTCTTCCTGGCCTGGTTCCATTCTAGTCCTCGGTCCTTCAAAGATTGTCTAATGTTGTCCTCCCAGCGGACTCTGGGTCGTCCTGGAGGTCTGGATCCCTGGCTCTTTGTTTCCCATGCTTGTCGTGGTAGCCGATCTTCTCCCATTCTGCAGACATGGCCAAACCATCTTAGTTGGGACTGTTCTATTTGGGTCTGCAGCGGATGGGATTTTAGGCCTTGACGGATCGTCTGGTTGCGGACCATGTCTCTTCTTGTTACTTCAACCACTTTCCTCAGATACCTCATTTCTGAGGTTTGGATCTGGCTTTTGTGGGTTGTAGTCATTGCCCACGACTCGCATCCATATGTCAAGACTGGGACATAGGTGGAGCGGTATACAGCCATCTTCGTTTTCTTACCAACCTCTTTCTTGCTGAGGAATCCACGATTTATGGCCTGAAAAAGTCTCCCAGCCGCTGCTTTTTCGAGTGGCCAACTCTTCTTTGATGCCTCCCTTTCGGTCTATAATAGCTCCGAGATATTTAAAGTGGTCGACCTGCTCCAGGACCTGTTCTCCCAACTTAATCTGATGTTTTCTTTCTTCTCGTGATATCACCATGGATTTTGTTTTAGAGCTGCTTATGACCATCCCTCTCTTCTCCAGCTCTTCCTTCCAGACTTGCAGGTTGGATTGGAGATGTGCCTCTGATTTAGCAATCAGGGCAACATCATCAGCAAATGCCAGCTCCGAAATATAGACCTGTCTCATCTTCCAGTACCCCACTGAATACTTTCTTGTTCTCTCCTTACATGCCTTGATGACATCGTCCATAAGGAGTATGAAGAGGTAAGGTGATAGGATATCACCTTGTCTTACACCAGTGGTGGTCCTGAACTCTTCTGACTTATGGTTTGCTGTCCTCACATAATTTCTGCAAGACTTGTAGAAGCTCTGTATAGCATGAATCAGAGGTGCTGGAATATTCTTCCTTGCCAAACAGTCCCAAAGTTTGCTCCAGGGGACCCTGTCAAACGCCTTTTCCAGATCTATGAAACAAAGATGGATCTCACTCTTATACTCAAGGGCCTTTTCACTCAGCTGTCTGAGTGTGAAGATTAGGTCTTGAGTACTTCGATTTGCTCGGAATCCGCACTGGACCTCATCCAATTGTGGCTCAGCTAGGCGTCGGAGTCTCTGCTCTAGGATTCTAGAGTAGATTTTACCAGGGACACTGAGAAGGGATATGCCTCTATGGTTTCCACATTGTCGATTGTCACCCTTTTTGAAAATTGGTGTTATGATGGCAATCTCCCAATCCTTTGGTATGGTCTTGTTGCACCATGCTGCCTGTAGGACCTTTAGGAGTAATAGGTCGCCTGATGCTCCCATGTACTTAACCATTTCTGGTGTTATACCATCATGCCCTGCTGCTTTGCCCATCTTGATTTTCTCTAGTGCTGCCCTCAGTTCTTCCATCTTTATGTCATCTTCACCATCATTGGTTTTCTCTTCTGTGCTAGTGGTTATCATTTCTGATGCTTCACCATGCTCACCATCCAGGAGTTCTGAGAAATATTCTTTCCATCTTTCCATTACTTCCTTCGGGGCAGTAAGCAATTTGCCTTGCTTGTCCTTTATAAATTTGAGAGGGCATTGTTTTTCCTTCCTCATGTTCTTTAGGGTCTTATAGAACAATTTCTGGTTTTCTTGTGCATCTTTTTCTAGCTTTTCTCCAAATTCTTCCCAGGACTTCTGTTTTGCTGCTAGCACTTTGTTCTTTGCTTCTGTTCTGAGTGTCACATATTCTCTATATTTTTCCATTTGTCCTGTTGTGTTTTTAGCTCCTAAGTATTGTTTCCATGCCATTTTCTTCTCATTTATTTTCTCTTTGACTTCCTCTGTCCACCAAGGTGTCCTCTTTCTCTGGTTCCCAAGTCGGACTTCACCGCATGCTTCTGCAGCAGCTGTCTTTATGATATCCTTGAATTTATTCCAGAGGGTTTCCAAGCCATCAGGTCGTTCTTCTGTGTTGCTCACTGCTGTAGCAATAAGCCCCTGATATCTGGTCTTAATTTCTGGCTCTCTCAGCTTGTAGGTCCTAATGCTCATTTCTCCTGCTCGTTTACTTGGTTTCTTGCGTGATGTTGGGCAGTTCCTAGGCTGAGCAACTCTTTCAGTTGTTCGTTTGATTGTTAGCAGGTAGTGATCACTTCCAATCTCTGGCCCCCTCCAGACTCTTGCATCTCGGACATATTTGAATGAGCTTCTCCGAACAATGGCATAGTCGATCACTGACTTCTCATTCTTGGTTGGTTCACATCTAGTGTATGCATGTATGCGCTTATGGGGAACTTTGTGTTTGTAATGATCAGATTCTGCTCACTGCAGAATCTAAGGAGTCGCTTTCCATTGTCATTGAGAGTATCTTCTCCATATCTTCCGATAACTCCACCCCATCTAGCATGGTCATTTCCAAACTCTGGCATTAAAATCTCCGAGCATGATAACTTCATCTAGGCAGTCATCCACTGTCCTTTGAAGCAGCTCGAAGAATTCCTCCTTGACCTCTGCTCTCTCATCCTCATTTGGCCCATACACTATGACCAGGTTGACTATGGTTTCTCCTTCTTTTAGTTTTACAACCATAATGCGCTGCGAGACAAAGTTCCATCCCTTGATACTATCTTTTTGATTTTGGGCCACAATGCAACCCATGCCCCCTTTAGCTCTTTCAGATATGGGTACACCACTGTAGAGCAACGTGTTGCCATCGAGATCCATGACTCCTTGTCCTTTTTTCTTCGTTTCCGTTATAGCCAGGATTTCTAGTTTTGCTTTCCTCATCTCTTCCACCAGCTCCTCTTCCTTCCCATTTATACTTCTTGTGTTCCAAGTTCCATAAGTCGTAGTCCGTAGTCCGTTCCAGTTCGTCGCCTTTAGAATCAGTCCGGTTTTCTCTCTTGTATTGCTCGTAATCATAGTTTAAGACAAACAGGTGATTGGCCTGTTGTGCCTTTGCATGGTGGAGGGGCTGCCTCCTTACGGCCTCCATGCAGGCCGCCCTCCTCCTTTTTCATCCGGGCTTGGGACCGGCATTGGCGGAGTTGTTGTTGAAATACAATAGAGATATATTATAGTTTTTGCACTTCACTGTGTTGAAAGCGAGGAGTATAATTTGCTTAGTTTTAATGTGATGTGTCACGTTGGTAAGGTAGCACGTGACGACATTGTAATTGTACCCATATTTTGTTGTACTTGGTCTTAGACGGACGGAAGTTTGAAGTCTCCCATTAGAAGGATATTTATATCAAGGATTTTCTTGATGAATAGGTGTTTGGGTCAGCCTATAATTTGTGGATACAATATTATACCTCAGTGATGAGAGGGATTATGTTTTGAAGTGGAGAATATATATTAGAGAGCAACGTTTGATTGAAAGTATCCAAGAAGGTCACCTTAGTCGCGTAAGTTGAGTTGTTCAATACCGGATTGCCAATCTAGGAATCACGAGTAAATAGCTTGACCGCACCCGACTTAAGGAATATGATTCAAGTGACGAATTAAGATGTATTAATTGAATTCTGATGAACTGTATTTTCTTAGATGTGATATTAAATTGTATTTGTTTGGACTCTGAACCCCACGGACTTATCAGTTGATATTATTCAAAGTTCAGACCGTAATCACACTATTCATGTTTGTCAGCACGGCATTAGAAGCTCTACCATTTTGAAGTATTTCTAAAATTAATAATATAAACAAGACAGTGGTCAGAAACCGGCACTCATAGAAGTTGGCTGAGAATACAAGAATAAAACTGGTAACAGAAATGGAACAATATAGCATGATAAAAATCTGTGTCAGTTGTGGTAATAAGCTTTGTTCATCAGATGGTAAATCCGATGTAACAGTTACGAAGCTGCGATATTTGCTCCTTTCGGCCCAAAACATTCGTTTTCAGCATGGCATTTTTGGGACCGGGTTTGCTTTCCCTCTTCAATCCCTACTCTCTGTGCCATACTGCAGTGATACAGCCTGTTTCCAGGACCACCACTTGGAGGTGGATTAGGGTCTTGGTCACCTCTTGTTTGCTGACCCTGACGGAAGAAGTCAAGCTATGAGTCACTGACTGTATTAATCTCATTTGCTGCGTCTTCTGTCCCATTTTTCAATTGATTTGCAAGAGTTAGCATGGCATGTCTTTCATTCATTATTCTGTGCTATTGCTGGCAGCAGCCGGCAGGTTACTGATTATTTTAACAATTACGTCGCACTGAACACACTTTATTAGCTGCTTTCGAGCAAAAGCAAAAAAAAAAAAAAAAAAAGTGGATACCACCAAATATTTTTTATTTCTCTAAAACTTGTAGAATATACGTAAGAAATTTACATTTAAACAATAATATAATAAGAATCATTAAACTGAAAAAAAAAAAGGAAAGCAAGGCAAATTTGCATCTTAACCCGATCAGAGCCCCAGGAAAAATTTTTCGGAGTTACTTCTCTTCTAAGTTTTAATTTTCTTTCTTTAAAAGCATTGTGATTTTTCTTTGGTGGGTATATCAAGTATTACGATCATCCAGTAGGTTATTTTTATTAAATAATTAATTACTGTCAATGTTTGTCATATTAACGATTGACATTCAAGTCATATGGGTATTTAAAACTGCCAATTAGGCTAAAACGGCAATTTAAATTTTTGAAGTGCAGTAGAAAATAAATTACGCTAGCGCCTGTTTATATTTTTGTTGCAAATTATGAGCTTTTCTGTTTTTAAAACAAATTAATATGATCAGGTGATTTTATTATTTTTAAAATTACGTCAGATATTTATTGAAATAAATCGAAACCGCCACAGGGCAACCTCCCCATTCCATATCATATAACAGGGTAATATAGTTTAGTTCAATTTTTCTCTTTGCAATAATAATAACGAAGTAGTAAACTTAGTTGTAAGAACAGTGGGACGCCATCTTCGCTGTCATCCTTGTAAGTCGTGAAGGTCTTTAGGGTTAAGATTAAGGTTTGGGTTCAGGATTTCTAACCCATTCCCCTTATTTATGTGTCTCAGAATTCTTTTATAAGGTCCTATCGAACACAGGATTTCCCAGTCTGTTAGACATAGTTGAGTACAGAAATTGACTAAATGATGACACGATCACATCATCTTTACAGTGCAAAATGAACTCAGACACTTGTTTGGGTTTTTTATATAAGTGAAGGCCTGCTTTAAAAGGCAAAGTCTGCATGACTCAATTATAATTTATTATACGGTAACTGAAAATATTTTTACATGAAATAACTCCTTTGATATGTTTTTTCGGCATTTGTACAGGTTTTGTGGATCTGTGTAAGTTTTTTTTTTAAATTTTTGTGCAGGTTTTTCCTCTCCAAGGTGTGGCTTGTATGGAAGAGTGGGTTGTCAGTTCAAAAGGGTCTTAAAAAATTATTCACTGACATAGTAAAAAGGGGTAAGGGTTAGGAATCCCTAGTAGCCACCCTTCAGTCATAACTGACTATGGGAATACACCCCTGAGGTGATAGCCCTCAGCTGTTTTTTAGCCTGCTGTTCCTTTCAGTGTGTTCTTTTCTCTTGTTTATTGTGAGAGGATCTTTTTGCCAAATCTGACGTGGTGCCGTAGGGAGCATTGCCACTTGGTGCTATCGGCAGCTTCATCCTCCCAGGTTACTAGATTTATGAGGGACAAACATTATAACAATAAACCCTAGGGTAACACTAATGACGGCGATTTTTTTGGATGACATCGAAGAACACGTCCCACTGTTCTTCATTTCAACCAGTACAGGGCAGGAACTCTTGGTATGGATTTTTTGAAGACCTATAAGAGGTGAAAGGTAATGATACGAACTACTGCGTCTCACGATTTGACGGTTGAAATGAAAAAACGTTGGACCGTGGTCTTCAATGTGATCCTAAGCCGCCAACGTCGTTTGTGTCAGGATTAAGGTTAGGAAATTACCTCTTTTTACTGCGTCTCTGAAATTTTTTCATAGGCCCTATAAAAAAAGAAGCCCACTGTTCTTCATTTCAACCCGATTTGGCTAATTCGCTACCCTATTCGATAAAATTCACCTTTAATATCACAAAGTTCATAACGTGAATATCGTTTACTTTGTACTCGGCATCCTAGTTTACAAGAAAGTATCGCATTGCAAACATTCGTACGAAATATATATCGACTTTGATCAAGATTTCTCGTGTTTAGTTGCCATGACTGCAGAAACAACAATAGTTTTTGCCAACAATGTTCTGAATGCTGGTGAAATATGGGCAAAACATTGGAACATGCTAAACCCGAATGATGAACAGTTATATAACTGGAACCACTAGGCCTTTACACTATGGTTCCCATAATGTTTTGTTTAAAAACCGGGACATTTCCAAATTTTTACCTAAAAAACCCGGGACATTTTGTAAAAAAACGGGACATGTTAAAAATTAAGGTAAAGCACAAATAAATCTATTATATATTATATGTTGCACTTAAAATAAGATACGGGTATAAAAATATACACATTAACTAACACAACTTCCACTTTAAAAAAGAATTCTAAATTAAAAACATAATTAGAAAAATCGCACCTTTAAAAAATACACAATAGTCAAGTTTATATTTCAGATTCATCAGAATATTTATCAGATTTATAGGCCTGTTCAAGAAGTTTTTTTTTTCTTCTGATATTTGGACATAGAATCCAGCACAAGAGAAATCCTTAAAATGGGTCTTTATAATGGTTAAAGCTTTCACTGTCTCAATTTTAAGTCTGTTTTTTTCGTCTGTCCAAAAAGCATTTATTAATGAAAAAAAAAACGTTCAACAGCTGCATTGGATCCTGGCAGTGCCAAACAAAAACTAACTAGGCATTTCAGGTTCTCAGCATTTATATCCTGCTTTGTAAAATGAGCGAACATCTCACACCATTTTTCACTGACACTTTGATCCTTCAGTTCACTCCACACATCAAATTTGCTTTCACAATATTTTTTCACACATGCAAACTCATCAAATAAGTCCTCTTCATTCACAGTAAAATTTGGTGACACTGTCTTCATGAATATGTAGCTTTCTTGGATGTTCTTCCAAGTCACAGACTCCTTTCCCTTCAAAATGATCCAATCCATAGACTGAAGAGGAGAAGAAATTGGTTACACCACTCCTGCATAGCTTTGAAACTTTTCAACTGTTATGTGTCCTTCTTTTTCTAATTCTTGCAACTGATTTCTCACAGTAGTGGTAAGAAACTTTTCTGCCTTCCTGTAGTTTAGTTTTTCCACCAGTTTGTTTACTTCATCCTTCACTTCAATTACTGTTGTCTCTTGCTTTTCAACACATTTGATGGTATCAGAAAAAGTTTTTAACTGGCTGGCAATGAAATGCAGGAGTGTAATTGAAAGTGGATTTTCAAAGAAATTTTTGAGACTGGTAGGACATTTGTGAATGGAAAGGAAATATGACTTCAATGCAGTGAAAATGTCAATAACTCTCTGGACTGCAGGCAAGAGAGAGAGAGCCATCTTGTCTTGCTGTTACCCAAAACAGTTTTATATTCTGTATTGGTGAATTATGTTAGAGAGAAGATAAACACCTATGCAGGCCACCAAGAACCACTTTTGTCAATAGTGAAACGTCGAAAGCTTGCCTGGTTTGGGCATGTAACTCGTCATGACTCCCTTTCGAAAACGATCCTCCAGGGAACAGTCGAAGGTAAACGGAGAAGAGGAAGGCAAAGAAAATCCTGGGCTGATAACATCAAAGAATGGGCAGGACACGGTTTTTCCACACTTGTACGCATTGCTGAGAATAGAGAGCAGTGGAGGACCCTGTCTGCTGATGCTTCCACCATGGCACCCCTACGACCCATGACGGGTTATGGGTTGAGATGAGATGAGATGATTGGTGAATTCGCAAAATGATTTGAGTTTCTCGTACACAGTAAATGTGGAAATGCTGGTAAATCTTGTTAATTGTTAAATGAAGATCAATAAGTAAGCAATCCGCAGCAGTCTGCACAGCATTATGTATCACATGTGCAGGACAACCAATACTAATTAAATTGTTCACAGTGTTTTCTTGCATTTTGAAGTACAGATTATTCGTCCCTTTCTCTTCTTTCCACCAAAGTTTGTATTTGTATTATCTGCTGATATAGCAATAACCTTTTTAAGGAGATCTGACTTCTGTAACACTTCCACTGTAACCGGAAATTGATAAAGTAACACTACTTATACACGGAATAAAATCCGTTACCCAAAGATTTTTTTTTCAGGAAGGACCCCTAAAAAGCGGGACATTTGGAATAAATTCGGGAATCCGGGACATTTTATCAAAAAACGGGACTGTCCCGGGAAAAACGAGACGAATGGGAACCCTACTTTACACCCTTCTCTTTAATGTTATTCTTGTTCAGAGTTTCTTCTTGATTTTTTTTTTTTTTTTTTGATTTATTTAACGTATAAACACAATTGTGATTGTCCATATTTATAATGATTTGACAAATGTGATGCCACTTTTTCATATCGGCAGTTGTTCATATTATTCGGAATAGAACTTACTTACTTAGTCGTTCCCCTTCTACCGTGAGGTGTAGAGGTTTGGAAGAGAGAGCGCCAGACCATTCTATCAGCTGTCTTCTTCCTGGCCTGGTTCCATTCTAGTCCTCGGTCCTTCAAAGATTGTCTAATGTTGTCCTCCCAGCGGACTCTGGGTCATCCTGGAGGTCTGGATCCCTGGCTCTTTGTTTCCCATGCTTGTCGTGGTAGCCGATCTTCTCCCATTCTGCAGACATGGCCAAACCATCTTAGTTGGGACTGTTCTATTTGGGTCTGCAGCGGATGGGATTTTAGGCCTTGACGGATCGTTTGGTTGCGGACCATGTCTCTTCTTGTTACTTCAACCACTTTCCTCAGATACCTCATTTCTGAGGTTTGGATCTGGCTTTTGTGGGTTGTAGTCATTGCCCACGACTCGCATCCATATGTCAAGACTGGGACATAGGTGGAGCGGTATACAGCCATCTTCGTTTTCTTACCCAACCTCTTTCTTGCTGAGGAATCCACGATTTATGGCCTGAAAAAGTCTCCCAGCCGCTGCTTTTCGAGTGGCCAACTCTTCTTTGATGCCTCCCTTTCGGTCTATAATAGCTCCGAGATATTTAAAGTGGTCGACCTGCTCCAGGACCTGTTCTCCCAACTTAATCTGATGTTTTCTTTCTTCTCGTGATATCACCATGGATTTTGTTTTAGAGCTGCTTATGACCATCCCTCTCTTCTCCAGCTCTTCCTTCCAGACTTGCAGGTTGGATTGGAGATGTGCCTCTGATTTAGCAATCAGGGCAACATCATCAGCAAATGCCAGCTCCGAAATATAGACCTGTCTCATCTTCCAGTACCCCACTGAATACTTTCTTGTTCTCTATCCTTACATGCCTTGATGACATCGTCCATAAGGAGTATGAAGAGGTAAGGTGATAGGATATCACCTTGTCTTACACCAGTGGTGGTCCTGAACTCTTCTTGACTTATGGTTTGCTGTCGTCACATAATTTCTGCAAGACTTGTAGAAGCTCTGATCTAAACTTAGATAAAGTGGGCAATAAGCTATGGAAACTGGTTAGAGCCTTGAACAACGAAGGATCTCATTACAAACAAATTGCACTCAAACACGGCGACAATATGCTGATAGGCAAAAAAGCTGCAAATGCATTTATAGAATACTTTGCTAGCGCAAATCACATTGATGTCCCTGCTGACAGAAAGAAAATCGTTACAGATGAACAGATGATTCATGACAACACACAAATTGCACTAGAAGAGCATATGATGACAAATTTGACAATGGCAGAAATGGAAGAGGCAATAAAGTCACTAAAGAAAAAGAAGTCACCTGGAAAAGATGGAATAACCAATGAAATGTTAATAGGTCTCGGCACAAGGGCAAAAAAGAAGCTTCTGGCAGTACTGAACTACAGTTGGAAAAGAGGAATTGTCCCGCATGCATGGAAAGAAGCTATACTGATACCTATACCAAAGAAAGACAAGGACCTGAAAGAACCAAATGGTTACAGACCGATCAGCCTACTAAGCTGTGTAGGAAAACTGATGGAGCGCATGATTAATACCAGACTGATGTGGCACCTGGAAAGCAAACACCTATTAAACCATCAACAAGCAGGATTCAGACAACAAATAAATAAACAAACAACACACAAAGGTATTTTATCAGGCACCCAGTGAGAAAAATAAAGAAGTAGAAGACCAGACAACAGAAAAACAACAGAAGTGGTCCTGGTTCGATTCCCGGTAAGCCTATCACTTCTGTTGTTTTTCTGTTGTTTGGTCTTCTACTTCTTTATTTTTCTCACTGAGTGCCTGATAAAACACCTTTGTGTGTTGTTTGTTTATTTATTTGCTGTTTACGGGCCTCATGTTTCCCCTCCTTATAGGATTCAGACAACTCAGATCCACTGAAGATCAAATCACATATATAGCTCAGGAAATCGAAGTGCCTTCCACGAAAAAAACAAAACCAAAAAACACGCTAGTACGAGTAGTTTGGGTAGATTTAGAAAAAGCTGTCGATAGAGTATGGAAAGAGGGATTGAAAGTCAAACTGCAGAGAAGTGGTGTATGTGGGCGAATGTACAAATGGATTGGTCACTACCTTGAAAATAGAACCGCCAGAGTACAGCTGCAAGGACAGACTAGTAAAAAGTTTATATTAGAGCAGGGGGGTCCCATAAGGGGGAGTCCTGTCACCTACACTGTTCCTTGCAAATAAAAACAATATATATCCTAATTATAACCCATCAGAGGTTGAACGGTATATCTTTTTTTCTTTTTTTTTTCCATTAAATTTAAAAAAAAAAAGATTATGTTGTGGAGAAGGAAAATTCATAATTAATGGTGAAAAACAATCCAGTTAAAAACAAAAATTGTGATAGCATTAAGACAAAAAAAAAAAAAAAATCCAGTGACAAGACATGAAGCTGTCATATAATCTAGCGCCCTTTAAGTGCTGCACTGTGATATTCAACTCGTCAGGAAGACAGTCAGACAAGGCAGAGTAAGGAATAAGATCAGAATTCCATTTTAAAAGATCAGACAATGTGTTTAAGCATCTTGTGGATTTACACAACGACAACTCTTCTTTTATTAATAAAGAAAGCCCGGAATATTAGGAACCTAAACGCTAAGTCATAGTGGGAGTCTATTGTAAAGTAACACTCCAGACATTGTGTAATGGGAGTCTATTGTAAAGTAACACCCCAGACATTGTGTAAGAAGAGGCATCTTAATCAAGTTGCCTTAAATTTGAGCCAGAAGTCGATATTCCCACATATATCTGGGTCAGTAGTACCACGTGGTTGTGCTATCTGTGGAACAAGTGTGTGGTATAAGTGGCCTTCAGTAAAATCTAGACACCTACAGCAGACGGGCCTTAACAGAAGCTTGACTATTTTGGCAAATACCCAAGATACTAATAGTATAGAATGGCGCTTCAATTCTAGGAAGCTTCATTGGAATATTTTTTTAAATCAAGTACAACGGGTGATAGGATCCAGGCCATGTAAACTTGTTATCTTTCCTGACCTTCTATGAGTAAGGATTTTGCTCTTTTTGATGAGCCCCCAACCGATTTGACTCCGTAAAATATTACTTTAATAGTTCTGTTATACTTACTTACTTAGTCGTTCCCCTTCTACCATGAGGTGTAGAGGTTTGAAAGAGAGAGCGCCAGAATATCATATTGGCTGTCTTCCTCCTGGCCTGGTTCCATTCTAGTCCTCGGTTCTTCAAAGATTGTCTAATGTTGTTGTTAAGTGTCAGTTTGTTTTATGTGCCCCATTTTTCACATCTTCTTATATTTGTGGTCTAAGGGAGGTTACCTGTAGTTTATTTTCTGGGAAAAGGTTGTTTTAGTTGTTGTATCCCCTTGGGCTTACTTGTGTCCAGCGATATGCCCATATAAGGTTCTGTTCGTAGATTTTCTGGGAACAGTTTCGTGTACATTCCTGGAGTGAACGAACTCAGGTCGCAAGACTGATTTGCGCATGCGCTAGGATTTGGGCGTGACGGGAAGTCAGTTGTTTTTTGAGAGAGTCGCCTGGTGTTTCGAGCTGACAAGTTGTTCAGCGTTTTTGCTCTGGCTAAGTGTCTTAAGGGATCAGAGTTCTTCTGTGATTAGATTATGTTTAAGATCCCCCTTTAATGTGATTCTGGCTTGGAGTTATAAGCCTAGGGAAATGGCAAGTGTTTTCTGGTGTTTGATTCATGGAAGGCAGAGCAGGTAAAGAAGACATTTTGAACTTATTTGCATTGCCATAGAACAATGAATTATTTATGTAAGCCCGCTGTCCAAGGCGGCATATTTTTGCCAAAGTTGTTGAGCCAAATGATCAATGAATTTTTTATGTAAGCCTGCTGTCCAAGGCGGCCAATTTTTGCTAAAGTTGTTGAGCCAAATGATCAATGAATTATTTATGTAAGCCCGCTGTCCAAGGCGGCCTATTTTCGCCAAAGTTGTTGAGCCAACTGATCAATGAATTATTGATGTAAGCCCGCTGTCCAAGGCGGCCTATTCTTGCCAGAGGCGTAGTACCAGAGTATCAATGAACTATATCTGTAAGCCCGCTGTTCAAGCGGCCTATGTTTTGCCAGAGGTATATTGACGTGTGATTACGTCTATGATGTGTTGAACCTTGGTTCAGATGACAATGTATGTGTCGATGTCAGCGTGTTGTTATATTGTACTGTAATAAAATGTTTGGAAACGTCACCAGTCGTTCAACGCTTCCTGACTTCATCATCCTGTATGACTGTGACGTCTGCATGACCTGTTTACAGTAGCCCTGTGTGGGCGTGCATGTCAACATATTTACACCAGTAGCAGTACCAACTACCAACAGTGCAAGTACACCTATCTTCTACTGTGGTACCACTTATATTTATATACCATCTTCAATCCTCACGTAAACACCACTTACAACAGTGTCGTCGAGGAATATCACATTAACATTATTAGCATCTTCCTGGTACCACTTTCAACAGTGATGGCCAGTATGGTCCATTGAGTATGATCAAGGAAAGTACCTGCAACAGTAGGAAGGTTGTACTTTGCAACAGTTGTCCTCCCAGCGGACTCTGGGTCGTCCTGGGGGTCTGGATCCCTGGCTCTTTGTTTCCCATGCTTGTCATGGTAGCCGATGTTCTCCCATTCTGCAGACATGGCCAAACCTTCTTAGTTGGGACTGATCTACTTGGGTCTGCAATTTTAGGCCTTGATGTATCGTCTAGTTCCGGACCATGTCTCTTCTTGTTACTTCAACCACCTTCCTCAGATACCTCATTTCTGAGGTTTGGATCTGGCTTTTGTGGGTTGTAGTCATTGCCCGTGACTCGCATCCATACGTCAAGACTGGGACATAGGTAGAGCGGTATACAGCCATCTTTGTTTTCTTACCACCCTCTCTCTTGCCGAGGAATCCTCGATTTATGGCCTGAAAAAGTCTTCCAGCTGCTGCTTTTCGAGTGGCCAATTCTTCTTTGATGCCTCCCTTTCGGTCTACAATAGCTCAGAGGTATTTGAAGTGGTTGACCTTCTCCAGGACCTGTTCTCCCAGCTTAATCTGATGTCTTCCTTCTTCTCGTGATATCACCATGGATTTTGTTTTAGAGCTGCTTATGACCATCCCTCTCTTCTCCAGCTCTTCCTTCCAGACTTGCAGGTTAGATTGGAGATGTGCCTCTGATTTAGCAATCAGGGCAACATCATCAACAAATGCCAGCTCTGAAATACAGACCTGTCTCATCTTCCAGTACCCCACTGAATACTTTCTTGTTCTCTCCTTACATGCCTTGATGACATCGTCCATGAGGAGTATGAAAAGATAAGATGACAATAGTTCTGTTATAAGTATGTAGTCTAAATGACTGAAACATTCGGGTGCAGCTCACACACAACAAAAGACTAAATCAACTATACATTTGTACATTTACATATATCAAATTTAATCATCAATTATCGTTAACAAATGTAAAGTAACTAAGGGTGGGATGAATTTAGATAGAGTCTTTATAATATTTCCTCACATGCGATGATCTGATTTGAAAAGTTCGTTATTAGAGAGTTCACTTGGCAGCTTTAAATGGGTACTTAGCTGCCAGTAAGATGTCGGTTGGTTTTAGCTCCAGCCGATTCTTGTCCATTGCAGGTAATGGACTGGTTCACTCTAGTCACTGGTCAAGTCTGGTAGTCGCTAAGTACCCATTTAAAGCTGCCAAGTTTAATAGAAGACTATTTATTCCACAGGAATGTGAAGGACATGCTAGTTTGGGTGAAGGTTATTAACATAAGTTACTCAAAAAAGCAATTAAAAGATGTTAGTGCTTAATTAAATGGAACAATCATTACAAAATTAAACCCAAAAAAATATCATGTGAATATCAACGAGTTGGACAATTTTTATATTGATTCTAACAATTGATCTTCTTCTTCTTTGATCCTTAGCCACCGACCGTCAAAGCAGTCAGTGGCCATAACGCTTGGTGGCGTCTTTTAGGGCAACTACAACTTTGCACGGTCGGTGGCCATCCTTTGTACAGTGCCCCAACTCTGGTTCATTCTTTGCATCTCAGCCTCCACAGTCCTCCGCCAAGTTGTTTTTGGTCGGCCTCTCTTTCATTTTCCTTCTGGGGTCCACAGCATAGCTGTTTTTATGATGGCATCGGGGTCTCTTCTGAGGACATGGCCAACCCAGCTCCAGCGTCTGCCAGCTATGATGGTGTGCATGTCCTCTTGTTTGCTCTGAGTAAGCAGATCTTGGTTGGTGATGGTATTTGGCCAAATGATTTAGAGAATTTTTCTTATGCACGTTGTGTAAAAAGAGGACAATTTCGACATTTCCTTCTCTGTAACTCTCCAGCATTCTGCACCATAGAGAAGCACAGAAAGCACACGGCTCTGATATAATCTTAATTTTGTTCTTGTGCTGTACTGAGAGGACTTCCAGATGTTGTTAAGACTAAAAAAGGCTGTTCTTGCTTTGTTCATTCTGTTGATGTCTTTGCTTGCTCCGCCGTCTGGTGTTACTATGCATCCTAGGTATGTAAAGGTGTCTGTCTGTTCCAGTTGCTGATTCCTTACTGATATGGGCTCAGGGTTGCTGACATTGAGCGTCATGACCTCTGACTTCTTTAGATTGATGTTCAAGCCCACCTGTTGGCTATACTTATTAAGTCTATCCGTTTTTTCCTGGATGTGTTGATGTGAATGTGCTAGTAGTGCAATGTCATATGCATATTCCAGATCTTCTAATGTAGAAAATGTAGTCCATCTTATTCCTCTTGGACTGCCCTCTGTTGTCTGGCGCATCACCCAGTCTATGACTGTTAAAAATAGAGTGGTTGATAAGGGGCATCCCTGTCGTACTCCTGTCTTTACCTCAAAGGCTAGGTTACTCTGCCCAACACTACGAAATAAAGAATGGAGACCGGTGTGACATATTATGATAATAGCTTTCATATATCTATTTCATTATCTACACTTTTCTTTTACCTAGCTTTCACTACGCATGTTTTGTTAACACAAAACCCTCCTACACTCAGAGAGCAGTTTTTTTCCTCTAATTTAGTACGGCTAATTTATTTATGTTCTCTATTTCCTTTGATGAAGGTTTACCAGCAGACCAATTAGCTAATGTCGAGCCGGTTACCTGTAATTAAACGCCAGCGATTGAAAATCGTTGTAATACGATTAGACAGCGATCAGGGGACATAATTTTAGTAGAAGGAGCAGATAATTTTGGAACAAAGGGGAGACAATTTCTATTACCCTTCCCTGAATCCGTTCGTTGAAGGTAATTAAACACGGTGAGAATCGCCAGATCATAGGACGGACTTCGCTCGATTGCCAGAGACTGCAAGTGGTAAAAGGAGTGAAAATTCTCTCTGATTCGCAGATCGACCGAGGAAAAGACGAAATCTAAGCGTAGGCGTTAAAAGTAACAAGTCTGAGCGAAGTTCTGGAAATTTAATATATATTCTCCAGCTTTTAAAATCCATTATTCAGTACTCCACAGATTTTAAAGACATCTAGCTTCGATTTCTAGAATCCCTTGTATTAGTGAAGTTTCTTAGTTTTTCATTGGAGATAGGCCTAGAAGTTTGTGTGAAGGTAATTATATTTACTAGTATTTTTGAGTGATTTAATGTGGTAAAATCGTCAATTATATTTTACTAGTTTTTTTTTGTTCTGTGCAGTGATTTACTAGATAGGTCCGTCGTTTAGATTTCTCTAGGTTTTATTGTGTTACAGTGGCTAGCAGTACAAATAAAAATTTCTAGCTAATCGTATCTGAGGAAGGTGGTTGAAGTAACAAAAAGATACATGGTACGCAACCAGACAATACGTCAAGGCCTTAAATTCCACCCCCTGCAGACCCAAGTAGAACAGTCCCAACTAAGATGGTTTGGACATGTCTGCAGAATGGGAGAAGATCGGCTACCACGACAAGCATGGGAAACAAAGAGCCAAGGATCCAGACCCCCAGAGTCCGCTGGGAGGATAACATTAGACAATCTTTGAAGGACCGAGAACTAGAATGTAACCAGGCCAGGAGGAAGACAGCCGATAGGATAATCTGGCGCTCTCTCTTCCAAACCTCTACACCTCACGGTAGAAGGGGAACGACTAAGTAACTAAGTCTAGCTAATCTATGCCAGCTATAAAATAAATTTAATTAATTGCTAGTAACCAGTCAGAGAATATTTTAATCGACTAGTAAATGCACTGTTCATTATGAGTATTGACGAAATATATATTTATTTTTAATTCATGATGATTAAGTTTTTAAATGACGAGAATTTATTTCACGGGAGTTTTTAAACGATAAGACTAGCTCTAAGCTTGTAGTTTCAATTTAAAGTTAAATAACCGAAGTGGATAAATATTATATTTTACGCGGGTTAAGGATAGGATTGAGAATACTATGAGGGCTATTCCAAAATCAACCTCCGATTGGCTGGTAAAAATTTAAAAAAAATGATAATAACATCTAAATACATACAAAAGTTACATACATCGCTACTTTACTTTTCCACATAGTCACCACCCAAATTCAGGCACTTGTCGTACCGTGGCACGAGTTTTTGTAAACCCTGGTCAAGGAACGGTGCCGCCAGGGTCCTTAGCCAGTTGTTGACTCCATCCATGAGCTTTTGTTGACGGAATTCATGACACCATGGACCACAATAATGTCAGAAGTTTATTGTGGAACACTGAAGAAGCTTCGTCGGTCGATCCAAAACAAAAGGCGCGGAATGCTCACCAGTGGCGTCATTATCCTGCACGACAACGTGCGGCCCCACACTTCTGCTCGCACAAAGGCTTTACTTAAGCAGTTTAAGTTGGAAATTTTCAACCACCCCCCTTACAGCCCGAACTTGGCACCAAGCGATTATCATCTCTTCAGCAAGATGAAGGTCTGGCTGGCTACCCGGCGCTTCGACACCGCAGAGGAGCTCATGGATGTAGTCAACAACTGGCTAAGTACCCTGGCTGCACCGTTCCTTGACCAGGGGTTACAAAAACTCGTGCCACGGTATGACAAGTGCCTGAATTTGGATGGTGACTATGTGGAAAAGTAGAGCAGTGATGTATGTAACTTTTGTACGTATTTAGATGTTATTATCATTTTTTTTTTAATTTTTACCAGCCAATCGGAGGTTGATTTTGGAATAGCCCTCGTATATTATGGTTAAGTATTTGTATTTTTTCTCCTTTACACAGTATTGGGTCAAATCCTAAACCTTACCAGCGGCTTCCATATAAATCTGAGAGTAACTATACAAAAGAACAATTTAATTAGTATCTGGGTTTCTTCAAGGTAAACCTGTCTGAGATTGTGTTTACACCCAGAAAGAGACAGAATACCAACCCAAAGAACTTTAAGAGTGACTTTGTAATTGGGCATATAGATCCAGATTTCTTTTCCAATTTCATTTAAAGTCAGCCCATTGCGGCGACGTAACAAACATTAACATTTCACGACGTTTGACCATGTGTGGTGTGACAAAGAAATTTTATACTGAGAGGTTACCAACCTGTCATTCCTATGTACTGGAAATCTCAAGCTATTGACACTGTGAGCGCTGTTAAATTTCTTACCTGGACAAATTAAATGTGACATAAACAGTAATCCTAAATAAAAATAACAAAGCGAACGCTCCCCGGAGAAGTGAAGTTAATCTGTCTTTGAGGAGCTGTGGTTCTCTTTGCCAAAAATAACACTGGATTTGCTGTTTGTGTGTGTGTCCAAAAGATTGTTACAGAAGATACAACACAAGTATTAGGTAAGAAAGAATGCTCGTGGCCACGGTTGTCTGAGAAGAGAGGAAGGATAGATGAATAATTCTCATATATATCTTGTAGAATCCATGTACTCACGTTGTGTATTTTTTTTTTTGCAAGTTTTTTTTTTGCTAATGCTGTCCCTTTTCAGAATAGATTAACGTATAAACTCTGTTCTTTACTGTAGAGGGAAATCCTAGACCATAGCGTATAAATCTTTGACTTTTTGGGGGTTAATATCTTTCTTCTAACGGGATCTTGTCTCAACAGAGGGAGGGAGGATTACACCTATGAGTCTAACTCTTTAATTAATTCATTAACTTATGTTTATTTGTAATTGATTGATATTCAAAATATTGCTGTTGTGAAGTTCCTTATGATAAATAAAATTTACATAAACTTTAGTTACATGAGTTGGTCAGCTCGTCCCAACATATCCCTACATCCATTAAGATAGTTTTCACGTTTGTGCGTCTAATTGTCGTCACTTATCTCTGTGTGTGTGTAGAGGTGAGTGGTTGAATATATATATATATATAAATATGTATATATATACATATTTATATATATATATATATAAATATATATATATACATATATATATATATATATATATATATATATATATATATATGTGTATGTATATATGTGTGTGTGTATTTATAGGAAAACTGTCTGATCTAATAATCTCAGCCGTGACCGATAGGCTGGATAGATTATCTCTCAAATCCAGGGACAGACTTTACCTTTCACCATTTCACTCGTGAAAAATCTATTTCTTTACCTTATCTTCCACTGAGCTATCACCTGTTCTAGTTCTATTCAGACGGGACCAAGACAGGTAATCAGAACCAACACTATGTCTTAATATTCCCCTATAAGGAAAAACGATGGTCATATATCGGGTGGGAGGATGTCCAACTGCAAAAAACAGTAAGACAGGTCACTTGGGTTCCTGAGGGGTGGAACAAAGGAAGACAGAAACACTCAGATTAATAATACAAGAACGTTGGGTAATCATGAACAAAAGACAGAGGACAGATTAATACAGACTGGTTTCTGACAGGTAATTTTATCATTATTAACAAAGACAGAACAGATTAATACAAGACAGGTGGGTTTGGCATCAATTCATTTAATGCCTATTCTTCATAGGGAGCTTCAAAGGCAAACATAAATTGTACATTGTACACAAAAGACTTGTTATGTGCATTAATTGTACACAAAAGACTTGTTATGTGCAGTAATTGTACACAAAAGACTTGTTATGTGCAGTAATTGTACACAAAAGACTTGTTATGTGCAGTAATTGTACACAAAAGACTTGTTATGTGCAGTAATTGTACACTAAAGACTTGTTATGTGCAGTAATTGTACACAAAAGACTTGTTATGTGCAGTAATTGTACACAAAAGACTTGTTATGTGCAGTAATTGTACATTGTGCACAAAAGAATGGTTATGTGCAGTAATTGTACACAAAAGACTTATGTGCAGCAATTGTACACAAAAGACTTGTTATGTGCAGTAATTGTACACAAAAGACTTAAAAATAGAGTGGTTGATAAGGGGGCATCACTGTCGTACTCCTGTCTTCACCTCAAAGGTTACGCTGCTCTGCCCAACGCTACACGTAAAGGTGGCATAGAGGCTTTTTATGATTGACACTTTGCAGCTTGGTATTCCATAAGCCCTCAGTATTTTCCATAAATTGTCCCTATGTATACTGTCAAAAGCCTTTTCAAAATCAACAAAATTTATGTACAGCTGTCTTTGCCATTCTGAGTACTACTCTATAATGTTCCTGGGGGTAAATATATGATCTACACATCTTCTGTTCTTTCTAAATCCTGCTTGTTCTTTCCTCAGTTTGTGTCTACTGCTTTTGAGATTCTCTGTATAATTATCCTGCCTAGTATTTTGCTGGGAACTGAGAGAAGAGTTTATCCTCTCCAATTATTGCAGTCTGCAAGATCTCCCTTCTTGGGCAATTTGACACTTATTCCTTTGTTCCACTCCGTTGGTGTTGTCCCTGTTTTCCAGACTTGTGCAAATAGTGGTTCTAATAGTTCTGCTGCTAGTTCACGGCCTGTCTTGAATAGCTCGGCATTTAGATTGTCGTGACCAGGCGCTTTTCCATTTTTTAGCCCTTTGATAGCTGTGATGATTTCTTCTTTTCATGGAATGTCTGTATTTACGTCTAAGTCACTTTCAGCCTCAGGAACATTCAGCTGAGTCTCTGGTGGTTCCTTATTCAGTGTTTCTCTGAAGTGCTCTGCCCATCTTGTTTCCTGCCCCTGTGCTGTGGTGATGAGATTTCCTTGCTTGTCTCTTACTAACGTTATGTTGTTTGCACCTCGTTTTCCACTGATAGCTTTAGTTATTCTATAAACTGTGCTTTGTTCATTTCTCAGTGCTGCCTCTTCTGCCTGTCTTGCAAGGTCATCCAGAAATGTCCTTTTGTTAGCACGGGTTTGACGTTTTACTTCCTTGTCCAGCTGACTGTACTGTTCACTATATATTGCCTTTAACCTGGGAGACTTAGCTTCTGTTTTCTTTCTTTTCATTTCCTTTCTCTTTGCTAAGGTGTTTAGCGTTTCTGGTGTTATCCAGTTTGGCTCTTTCTTTCCTGGAATCCTAAGCATGACTTGCTGTTTTCTTTGTATATTGTTGAGATGGTGTTGAATTTCTGGTCAACATCGTCGGTCTCTGTTCTTTCTTGGCTTTTGGTAATCAGATATTGTCTCTTTACGTCGACCACGAACGCTTTTCTGGTGAGGGGGTCCTTAAGTTTCGTGATGTTATATCTTTTCTGTTTGACTGCAATTGGTCCAGCAGCTCTGAGTTTCACCTTCAGTCTTGCTACTACTAAGTGATGATCACTTCCCACACCTGCGCCTCTTCTTACTTTCACGTCTTGTAGTGCATGTCTCCATCTGCCATTGATCAGTATGTGATCTATCTGGTTTTTGTCTCGTCCGTTTGGTGATTCCCATGTTAACTTGTGCACTTCTTTGTGTTGAAAAAGTGTTCCTCCAATGACCAGGTTGTTAATACTGCAGAAGCTTATTAATTTGTCCCCATTCTCATTTACTGTTCCACTGCCACATTTCCCCATTACTCTTTCGTTATAATTATTGTGTATTCCAACTTTCGCATTTAGGTCTCCCATTACTATAATAAGATCGTACCTGGGTACAGTGTCCATTTCCTTTTGTACCTGTTGATAGAACTCATCCTTGATCTCTTCATCGCTGTCGTTTGTTGGTGCATAGCATTGTATAATTGTGGTGTTGGTGAATCTCCCTCTCAGTCTTGCTAATATTAGTTTGTTGTTAATGGGTTTCCATTCCAGTAAAGACCTTTCCATTCCTTTCTTCAGGATAATGGCTACACCTTCGTTGTACTGACCATCCTCTCTACCAGAATAAAGTACTGTTTCCCCTGTAGCTGTTTTTATTCTCCCCATCCCTGTCCATCTGCTCTCGCTTATTCCCAGGATATGTTTGCAATTCCTCATCTCTGCTGTGATCTGTCTCAGCTTTCCTGCCTCATACATAGTTCTGACATTCCAAAAACCAATTCTGGTTTCGTGTTTTGCGGTCTGGGCATCCGTTTTCATGCCAGTAGCTTCCTTTCGGCATTCACTACTGTCAGTCATATCTTGGACCCCTACCCACACAGACCAGTCCAGCTTGGTTAAACCTACCAGGAGTAAAATTCCCACTGGCATAGCTCTGGGGATTGTCAGGGTACACAAGCTGCCATACCGCTACAAGGTATAGGTACCATTGATGGCAGTTCATGTTCTACTGTTGACGATTTATTTTTATGATGTACTTAATTTTGGCCGTTCTTTGATTTGGGGAATGTTTGATGTTTTTTTCCCCCGAGAGGATAGTGTAGTTATTGTGTAATGCTTTTGCGCACAGGCGTATGTCAATCCTTTGCTGAAATACAGCTGTCTGCATTAGCTAAATATATATTATATGACGTATGTATCGTCTGCTCATGCGCAGCCCAATGGTCAGTTTTCTATGCCTTTTTTCCAATGTCAATCGACCTGACTAGACATGCCATTTTTATGCTCCCGTTGTGGATACGTTATTCGATATTCTTCCAGTGGCTTTTAATGAGATTGGTCGCCACGATTTACTAAGATGTTATTTATGGGCCGTCAAGAGTTACAGCTTCACCACTGAAGTATTGTGACTGTATTTTTGAGGTAATCATATTCGATCGTCAGCACATATATATTTGCCGCCATACTTCGTTCACGTCGTATCCGAACCTGAACGCTAGTCTTTTTACGGCCAAAATTGAGATTCTATGAACTGTATGCCTTTTATGTTGTTTACTACGATGGACCTTAATGAATGCCTTTGAATGCAATCTACCTAATATTATAATGCTGAATTACTGTTGGAGCTATTGTCAATAAATTTGGATGTGGACCAGTCTTCACCAACTCATTGATTTCATTAACACTGTTGTACGAGCTACAGATAGTGTGTGGCTGTGTTAAGGCGAAAAGTAAGATGCTAACCATTCATTTATCCAGCCTGTCACGAAATGGTTTTAGGCTAGAGACTGTCTACGTATAGTGACAAGACCCTAGAGAGAAGAAAGACTGAAAAGATAGATTTAGAAGAAAATGATAGTGAAATGTGAACCGTTGACACTATTGGCTCCGAGGTTAAGAACCGAGGTTGATTCTTTCCTCGCCACTTCGGACGTCTTATGTGCTATAATGTCAACTACCTCTAACTACCCTAAGGGGATAAGGTTTACTAAAGAGTCACATACAAAACGATACAGACAACGTATAGCTACTGTACGTAAACAAAAGGGACTGATTCTAGCTATAAAATGTACAAGTTTTATTATACAGACACACAAGTAATCAAATACATGTCGTACCATGTCTCTTCTTGTTACTTCAACCACCTTCCTCAGATACCTCATTTCTGAGGTTTGGATCTGGCTTTTATGGGTTGTAGTCATTGCCCATGACTCGCATCCATATGTCAAGACTGGGACATAGGTGGAGCGGTATACAGCCATCTTCGTTTTCTTACCAACCTCTCTCTTGCTGAGGAATCCTCGATTTATGGCCTGAAAAAGTTCAAATACATGTCAAAAGAATAAAATGCAGTGTAAGCACTCCTGGAAAACAATTTCAGGCAAAATTACAAATGATGTATCGTCAAAACCCAACCCTTCACTCACACGTTTCACCTGTATGGAGAAAGAAGGTAAGATTAAATGATATAAACCACACTGCACTTGGTGGGGTCTCAGATGTCGAGCCTCCACTCCAAACTAGCTGTTCTAACTTCTAATGTTACTGCTAATTTCACAGTCCTCTGGAACTACTGCGAATTTTTTACACTATCACTGCACAGACTTCTCAACTACCCAGCCTATCCTGAAAATCTCCTGAACACTCCTACACAGCTAACTGCACCTCTAAACTTCAGCAGCTGTCCTCTGCTATGATCTTCAACAAAACTATGTCTCAGTTCTGTCTTTCTGGTCTACACCTGTAGACTACCCTTCAGCAGTTGTCATCTGCTCTAACATCTGTAGAGAGTATTTTCACCCTTTCTCTCTCCACAAATTCTGGAATTGATGGCTAAGGTTTACAAGAACCCCATGGGATTCTGGACTGGAACTGTAGCTGGTTTCTCCTATCACATCTGACGTTTACCTGCCCGATTACCTATCTCTGGGTGATGGGCCTTCGGCTTTATTATGGCCGGGACGAAGCGAAATGGTTACGACAACGCTGGCAGCATGCCAAATTTGCGTGTGTAACAACAAGCTCAGCGCTCAGGATTTATCCACCAAATCCTATTCCACTCGAGAAATGCCTTCCCCTGCCTGGGAAAAACGGGTTCTCTATTCTTCGTCCGCCTCTGGCAAAATCTCAAACCCTTCTCTGTCTGAGATGCCAACTCTTGCCATGGGGAAAGTTATTGGCACTTTTGCTCTATCCCACAGAGCCGCTATACCTGCTGTTTAGACAGAAAAAAATGCAACAGTTAAACAACACATAAATAATACATTTCTATAACAAATAACTCCCTGACTTTAACCTTTAAGTCCCAAGTCTTCAACACGTAACTCCCCTACTCTCTTTCCGTTATGTACCACCATACAAACGTAATCATGCCAACAAAGTCCGCTCCCCCACTGTTCCCTTCTCTACCTGAGCCTCAAAATAAACATTGGCTGACCCAGATCGTCTGTTCTGCCTGATTAACTCTGAGCAACAACAATATTCTCACTGTGGACCGACCTGTCCCAAAATACTTTGGCCCACTTCTCACGCTGACACTACATGCAGCAATGATTACCACAAATAAACTAGACCTCACTCTAGAAATCATTACAGTCCCGTACAGTAATATTAATCACCTCAAAAATGAAATAACATATTATTCCCTTGACAGAAATAATTTCATCTCCGTCTTCTGAATACACAGTACCCCAATACCCGTATAACCCTTTTTTTACACTAGCATCTACATGCCGTCAAAAGTTATTCATAACCCTCAGGTTACCAATTAAATTCTGGCAGTTACAAACACATGCTTACAATTCTTACGACCACGTGCTCCTGCATAAATATTCATTAAATGATAGCACCCACGTGCTACACTCCTCCTCACCCCCCTGAACATCGTCTCGAATAAATATTCAGTAACTAACACACCCACGTGCTTACCAATTCCACCTCTTCACATCCCGTCCACATATAGATGTGTAACTATATAAATAACTAGCAGCATTACGCTCTCAATAAAATCACAAATACACACGCTCCCGCCATTCTGTAAATTTACATAAATCAGAGATGCGGGTTTCTCTCCCGACCTACTTTGAAATAATACAAAGCACGCCGGTGACATCTCAACTTTTAAACCATCTTAAATACCACTATTCCTTCAATAAGGAATTAACATGGACCTCTTAAGTTTCTCAAGTCTATCACTAAGATAGTATTTGATGGCTCTGGAGTTAAGAATTAAATTAAACTTAAACTTCCCAAAAGAAAACTTACTGATCGGCCTAGGACCAAAAAAAATTAAATAAAGTACCACGCTAAAATTATGCTTACCAAATTCGAATTCCCACTGAAGGCGAATCGACTTGACTCTGGTAGGCGGCTGGCAATTACATTAAAGAGACCGAGCTATAAATTACGGGCCTTTTTATCATCATAGATCAGCACGCTGACCTCTTGACGTCATATGCATGGCTTTGTTCTAAGCCCCAATGAACGCGCTGCCATTCAAAGCAGTTAAATCTCAGCCAACCAGAATTGTAAACAACTCTGGCTCATCCGGTTACTGCCAGCATGTGTTACGTGCATGGGTAACCCCCATCCCCCGTTTAGACAAAGAAACGAGATTTAGCTCGCAGCCCTCTACTGCCTAATGAAGCAAAAATGGCCGAAATATACTTAATTCTCGAAAAATACGTCTATTTCCACGCAATATCTTTAAAAGACTAAAACTGGTGCAAATCTGATCTAGGCTCTATAGTTTTTCCTTTGGAATAATACTGCAACAATTCCCTACAAACCCACTCTAAACTCCACCTACTAGTCATAGAGAAGAACCATAAAGCAGATGAGATAAAACTCCATCTTGATCTCACTCTGAAAAAACGTAAATAATAGGAGAAGAAACATGGGGTGGATTACCTGTAATCCCTCCTAGAAAAAGTGAACAAATTGCAAGGAGAAAAAGACATGGGCCATTTGAAAGACAGAATCTCAGTACTTCATCACACCACTTCAACCTTCGAAGATTGAGCATCGATCTCATTAATGAAATCTCTGAGTTTCACACTTGCCCTTAACTCTGTCTAAAGAGCTGTCTGTCCGTACCCCTCCTATTCAGTGTTCTTCGACCTTTCTCTTTTTGCGTTTCCTCCTTCTTCCTCTACTTGAACAAGCTCCTATGCTCCGTTGGGAGAGTTGATCTCTCTTCGGACCTGTGCCGTCTAATGGTGGGTCTGAACTTTCCCTTGCTATGACCGTCAAAAGGCTGTCCTGGTCAGCTGACGTGACCGGCTGGCGCTGTGGTGGCCTGGCGATGGCGACTTCCTCGCTGCGCGTCAGCAGGGTTGTGACCGCTGGTACAGTGCGAGAATGATGCAACGTCTCGGGTTCCTCTGGTGTAGAGCCTCCGATTTCTTGCTGGGTTTCTATTGAATCCTGATCGATCTCAATAGCTTCTACCTTTGAAGAAAGGTAGGTAATATCTGCCCATGGCAGTGGTTCTGGGCTCGCTCTTCCCTTATCAATATGAAGCGGGACATAGTTCTCCAATATAGCTCCTTGCGAAGTTGTAAGGCAGTCTTCCTCACTAATTCCTGGCCTGGAAAGTTCGTGAGATGCTCGTGTAGTCCCAGAGAGTCCTCCGTCTGAAACTCTGGTTCTAAAAAAATTCTCAACTTTGCCCTCCCCGTCGAGAGTTAATGGCGTTAGTTGACATGTGTCCTGCAGTGACACTTGACGGTTTAAGATCCCGTTAAATCACGGAGTATCTGAAATAAAGCTTTCAGTGACTGGTTCCAATGTTCTTTGAAACGAATTGGAAAATATAACCAATTTTTCAGGCTTCTCGTTACAAGAGTCGTTTCCTGTAAACGAGATACTAGCGTTGTGGAGCCCATCTCCGTTTATAGGAAAACGGATACTCAGATCACTGTCCTCCTCCGTCTGAGTAAAGTGCTGGTCGGATGATGCTCCAGGGCTGATTGGAACTATATGTTCGCTCAGACCGCTATCTTGTGCCCTATGAAGATGGCGCAGGTCGTGGACATATGTAATACCGCTCTTGTCAGTATGTCCCTCACTTGAGGGAGCTAATACCATCGGGGGCCTAATTTCCGACAACAAAGAGTGTACTTCCCGAATCAGAGGCGTCACCACTGTTTGGTCATTAGGCTGAACAGGGCTGACAGGCGAATACACCTCTGCAAATAACATCCCATGGTCTTGAGAGGCTTCTAACCTCTCCTTAGCACAACAGGGCTGTTCGAGCTCGCTCGGGGCTCCGTGAATTAGGAGTTCTCCTTTTTCACTTATCTGGCCTGCAGTAGGCCCCCTTGCATCAGCAAAGATCGGGGTGGGCGGGTTCTCCAAAACTAAATATGGGTTGCCGAGGATGAAATCATAAGCTGGCTTTGCCATCACAGCTGCCTTGATTGTGCCACGCACAAACTTACATTTCACTTCTATGTTGGCTAAGGGAAAGCATTGTGAGATCCCTTTCCTTAAAACTCCCCCAATATTGACCTTTTCCTTAGTCATCTGCCAGGGCTTCACCAGATGTCGGGCGACTATGCTGGGGTATGTAAGCCCGCTGTCAAATAAGCATGTAGTCTCTGTCCCGTTCACTTCTGTTGGTCCGCTGTTGGAGAACAACTTATCTGACTTGAAGGGTTTCCACTTATTCCCTTTTGACACCCTCACAGGCCTTAAACAAGCCACCTGATGAGCTGGTTGTTTGTTCGGGCACCATGATGTCCAATGAGAAGTAATCCGACAGAACCTACAATATCTCTCATTATCTTCCCGGTTCCTGACGGGTTCATGAGAAGTCGGCCCCTGTGCTCTGTTATGCAGCTGGGAGCGCAGGTTATGACTGGAAGGGGGCTCCTTTTGAGATGGCCCTTGCTGCTGGTGCTCTGAAGAGGAAGGCGAATGCGATGAAGATGCTCCTTTGTCCGGGGCTGGCAGGTCAGGGTGTTTTCTTTTCTAGCCCAGTACTTCGGCCTGTGCCGTCTGGAACCTTTCTGCAAATAGAATTATCTGGTCCAGTTGCTGGGCGCCCTGCTCTGCCAGGTACCTCCTTAAGTGTGGGGACATGTTTGCCTTAATTTGTTCGCACAGAACTAACTCTTCTAATCCTTCAAACAATTTAGCCAAACCCGACAACTCTCTCCAGCGAGTGAGGTAATTCCTCAGCCTCTCTGCGAACTTTCTCCTTTCTCCAGACTTTCCCGACAAATCGTTTGGCATTTCCAGGGAGTCCATTGGAATCGCTGTAACAGGGCATTCCACAGTGCCTCAAAGTTATTTTGGTCATCTGCTAGCATCTTGCTATAGACATCATACGCATGTCCTTTTAGTGATTGTGATAATTTGAGACACCAAAGACTATCATCCAGCCCGTATGCCATTGCCATTCTTTCGAATTTTTCCAAAAATACCTCAATTTTCTCATTTCCGTTAGGAAAAGGGTCCATCGGAAAATTCACGGCTGCCATCCGGGGCCCTTGTTTCCTGCAGTGTCTGCTGCCACTGCTCTGGGGGAATCTCCGTTAGCCGAACTGCCCTTTAAAGATCTATGCTGTAGTTCCAGAGAACGCATGGCAAGTTCATGCTGTCTCTCTGCTGCCTTCTCCTGTGCTTTCTTCTCTGCTGCCTTCTCCCTCTCCTGTGCTTCCATTTTCCGAAGTTCCATCTCGGCCTTTCTCTCCTCTTTCTCTACTTCCCTTTTCCGAAGTTCCATCTCGGCCTTTCTCTCCTCTTTCTCTAGCTGGTCATGCCTATCCTTCTCCCTCAACATGTAGGCCTTAGTTTCCTCTTTGTCATACCCATGTCCTGAGCAGCCTCACGCCAGGCAGCTCGTAACTTGGCCGTATCTGCCATCTTACTTGCAAACTGCTGTAATCTCAAGAACACAGAAAACTGATAGAAAGAAGAACCAAAAAGGAAGGAACTACCTTTCACCTGCTAGGAATCTGCTGTCGCAGAACCCAGAACTCAGACTAGCACCAGCCTGATGAACTACCTGAAAAAATTTATAAGTATCCAGCTACCCAAAACCCGAATTTACGTTTCTGTTAAGAAACAAATTCAGTTAGCCATCAATTACCTCTAAGTCACAAACAACCTTACTACAACTACCATCTAAACTTATAGCTGGATCAGTCTAAATATAGCTCAGTCTAGGGGATTTTTAAGAACTCTATTTTTTTAGAACTTCCTACAGAGACAATCTATGAATGTAGATCACATAATTGATCTCAACAGAATGATCCACCAGACGAACGCCACCCACTTTGTCACGAAATGGTTTTAGGCTAGAGACTGTCTACGTATAGTGACAAGACCCTAGAGAGAAGAAAGACTGAAAAGATAGATTTAGAAGAAAGTGACAGTGAAATGTGAACCGTTGACACTATTGGCTCCGAGGTTAAGAACCGAGGTTGATTCTTTCCTCGCCACTTCAGACGTCTTATGTGCTATAATGTGAACTACCTCTAACTACTCTAAGGGGATAAGGTTTACTAAAGAGTCAAATACAAAACGATACAGACAACGTATAGCTACTGTACGTAAACAAAAGGGACTGATTCCAGCTATAAAATGTACAAGTTTTATTATACACACACACAAGTAATCAAATACATGTCAAAAGAATAAAATGCAGTGTAAGCACTCCTGGAAAACAAATTCAGGCAAAATTACAAATGATGTATCGTCAAAACCCAACCCGTCACTCACACGTTTCACCTGTATGGAGAAAGAAGGTAAGATTAAATGACATAAACCACACTGCACTTGGTGGGGTCTCAGATGTCGAACCTCCACTCCAAACTAGCTGTTCTAACTTCTAATGTTACTGTTAATTTCACAGTCCTCTGGAACTACTGCGAATTTTCTACACTATCACTGCACAGACTTCTCAACTACCCAGCCTATCCTGAAAATCTCCTGAACACTCCTACACAGCTAACTGCACCTCTAAACTTCAGCAGCTGTCCTCTGCTATGATCTTCAACAAAACTATGTCTCAGTTCTGTCTTTCTGGTCTACACCTGTAGACTACCCTTCAGCAGCTGTCATCTGCTCTAACATCTGTAGAGAGTATTTTCACCCTTTCTCTCTCCACAAATTCTGGAATTGATGGCTAAGGTTTACAAGAACCCCATGGGATTCTGGACTGGAACTGTAGCTGGTTTCTCCTATCACATCTGACGTTTACCTGCCCGATTACCTATCTCTGGGTGATGGGCCTTCGGCTTTATTATGGCCGGGACGAAGCGAAATGGTTACGACAACGCTGGCAGCATGCCAAATTTGCGTGTGTAACAACAACGAGCTCAGCGCTCATGATTTATCCACCAAATCCTATTCCACTCGAAAAATGCCTTCCCCTGCCTGGGAAAAACGGGTTCTCTATTCTTCGTCCGCCTCTGGCAAAATCTCAAACCCTTCTCTGTCTGAGATGCCAACTCTTGCCGTGGGGAAAGTTATTAGCACTTTCGCTCTATCCCACAGAGCCGCTATACCTGCTGTTTAGACAGAAAAAAATGCAACAGTTAAACAACACATAAATAATACATTTCTATAACAAATAACTCCCTGACTTTAACCTTTAAGTCCCAAGTCTTCAACACGTAACTCCCCTACTCTCTTTCCGTTATGTACCACCATACAAAAGTAATCATGCCAACAAAGTCCGCTCCCCCACTGTTCCCTTCTCTACCTGAGCCTCAAAATAAACATTGGCTGACCCAGATTGTCTGTTCTGCCTGATTAACTCTGAGCAAAAACAATATTCTCACTGTGGACCGACCTGTCCCAAAATACTTTGGCCCACTTCTCACGCTGACACTAAATGCAGCAATGATTACCACAAATAAACTAGACCTCACTCTAGAAATCATTACAGTCCCGTACAGTAATATTAATCACCTCAAAAATGAAATAACATATTATTCCCTTAACAGAAATAATTTCATCTCCGTCTTCTGAATACACAGTACCCCAATACATAATACCCGTATAACCCTTTTTTTACGCTAGCATCTACATGCCGTCAAAAGTTATTCATAACCCTCAGGTTACCAATTAAATCCCGGCAGTTACAAACACATGCTTACAATTCTTACGACCATGTGCTCCTGCATAAATATTCATTAAATGATAGCACCCCCCTGAACATCGTCTCGAATAAATATTCAGTAACTAACGCACCCACATGCTTACCAATTCCACCTCTTCACATCCCGTCCACATATAGATGTGTAACTATATAAATAACTAGCAGCATTACGCTCTCAATAAAATCACAAATACACACGCTCCCGCCATTCTGTAAATTTACATAAATCAGAGATGCGGGTTTCTCTCCCGACCTACTTTGAAATAATACAAAGCACGCCGGTGACATCTCAACTTTTAAACCATCTTAAATACCACTATTCCTTCAATAAGGAATTAACATGGACCTCTTAAGTTTCTCAAGTCTATCACTAAGATAGTATTTGATGGCTCTGGAGTTAAGAATTAAATTAAACTTAAACTTCCCAAAAGAAAACTTACTGATCGGCCTAGGACAAAAAAAATTAAATAAAGTACCACGCTAAAATTATGCTTACCAAATTCGAATTCCCACTGAAGGCGAATCGACTTGACTATGGTAGGCGGCTGGCAATTACATTAAAGAGACCGAGCTATGAATTACGGGCCTTTTTATCATCATAGATCAGCACGCTGATCTCTTGACGTCATATGCGTGACTTTGTTCTAAGCCCCAATGAACGCGCTGCCATTCAAAGCAGTTAAATCTCAGCCAACCAGAATTGTAAACAACTCTGGCTCATCCGGTTACTGCCAGCACGTGTTACGTGCATGGGTAACCCCCATCCCCCGTGTAGACAAAGAAACTAGATTTAGCTCGCAGCCCTCTACTGCCTAATGAAGCAAAAATGGCCGAAATATACTTAATTCCCGAAAAATACGTCTATGGCCATGCAATATCTTTAAAAGACTAAAACTGGTGCAAATCTGATCTAGGCTCTATAGTTTTTCCTTTAGAATAATACTGCAACAATTCCCTACAAACCCACTCTAAACTCCACCTACTAGTCATAGAGAAGAACCATAAAGCAGATGAGATAAAACTCCATCATGATCTCACTCTGAAAAAAAACGTAAATAATAGAAGAAGAAACATGGGGTGGATTACCTGTAATCCCTCCTAGAAAAAGTGAACAAATTGCAAGGAGAAAAAGACATGGGCCATTTGAAAGACAGAATCTCAGTACTTCATCACACAGCCTACGACATTCGCTTGAACATCAGCACGATTGAAGACAGATTCACCAAGCCTAAACCCAACTGCAACATACATATAACGCTCCTTGATAGCCATTAGTAATTGTTTTTGTTTCTTCTTCATTTTTAATCTGCAGAACCTTTTTTTTGCACAAATGTGTCACCACTGTACACAAGACATTCTGATTCTGAATCTTGCTGACTGCTGACACAAATGTGTCACCTCTGACAATATGAGACATTCTGCTTCTGACTCGTGCTGACTAATGATACAAATGTGCCACTTCTGACAACCCGAGACATTCTGCTTCTACATCTTGCTGACTACTGACACAAATGTGCCACTTCTGTACATGAGAAATTTCGCTTCTGAATCTTGCCGACTACTGATATAAATGTGCCACCTCTGTACATGAGAAATTTTGTTTCTGAATCTTGCTGACTACTGATATAAGTGTGCCAGTTCTGTACACAATACAGTCTGCTTCAGAATCTTGCAGACTACTGACACAAATGAGCCACCTCTGACAATGCAAGACATTTTGCTTTAGGATCTTGACGACTACTGCAAGAAATGTGTCACCTCTGACAACACAAGACATTCTTCTTCAAAACCTTGCCGACCACTGAAACAAATGTGCCGCCTCTGACAAAATGAGCTGTTGCTAGTCTTTTATATTATGAATGTCATTATTGAATAACCGGATGGTTACTGTGGCCAAGATCAGTTCTAGGGTAGAACAAGTAGACACCGCAACACGCCAATATCGATTTAAAGCAATTGAGCCATAAAAGGACGAAGTGGACGATATTCACATTTATTCTCCAAATAAAAATACATTTCCTTTCAACATGCAGATGGCGTATTAGATGCAGTCGTCGATATAACAATAGGCCATCAGTTCATGTCGGGAACACTAAAAGTCAATCTCTGCCTTCTGCATTCCTAGTTTCACGTCTGCCAATCTACACCCTAAAGGCATGACGTTACTTCCTACATTAATAAATGACTCCGTATAAAATAAACAAACAAGGAGCCCTGTCGAGCAACCTAATGTTATCGACACAATCGTTATGAATTTTAATCATAACAACAAGACATTCTTCTTCAGAATCTTGCCAACTACTGAAACAAATGTGCCACCTCTGCAGGATTGTAGATACATTATTTGCTTGACTATGAGGAGATTCAATTGTTGGTAGTGAAATTCAGATCAGGAGTTTTCAAAGTGGCATCTTTTTTAGTTTAGTAAATTGCGTAAAAGCCAGATATTTCAACATTTAAACAAATCTGGCCAGATGCACAGTTTATGCATGAAAAGCTGGACAAATCTAGACGTATGGTCAGCCTACTTTACTATGTCTCTTCACACTGTCAAACTGTGTCGACCCAACACCACAAATACCACGCGAGAAAAATGTCTCTCGTTTATGTATTTTATAGTGTCTTTTCAGATTAGAACACCAATTAAACCTCATAAAACAAATATCACATTTGTAAGGCTACTCTCCTGTATGTGTTATTTGGTGTGTTTTTAGATTATCACACTGATAAAACACTACAACACAAATATCACACTTATAAGGCTTCTCTCCAGTATGTATTATTTTGTGTATTTTCAGACTAGAAGACTGTGCAAACACTATTCCACAAACATCACTTGTAAGGCTTCTCTCCATTATGTATTCATTTTGTGTCTATTAAGATAATAGCATAGCTGGCAGACGCTGGAGTTGGGTTGGCCATGTCCTCAGAAAGGACCCTGATACCATCACAAGAACAGCTATGCTATGGACCCCCGAGGGAAAGCGAAAGACAGGCCGACCAAAGACAACTTGGCGGAGAACTGTGGAAGCTGAGATGCAAAGAATGAACCACAGTTGGGGCACTGTACGAAGACTGTGCAAACACTATTTCCCAAACATCACTTGTAAGACTTCTCTCCGTTATGTATTCATTTTGTGTCTATTAGGATAACAGCATTGTGTAAACCCTATTCCACAAACATCACACTTGTAGGGCTTCTCTCCTGTATGAATACTAAACTAATCATAGATGCTGATCAGCTTACCACTTCCTACGGCATCAGAATAGTTATGCAGTGGGTCCCCGGTCACTCAAATACACCAGGTAACGATTAGCAAAGAGAGGAACAAGTCAAGAATAACCACTCACAGCAACAACCCTCCAATCAGCCAAAACACTCATATGAACAACAAACTAAGAAACTTAGCTGAACAGAGGGGCCATGGGAAACACTGGGAGAGAGGATTACAGACATATAGACAGTCCTGATCCTAATGACAACATTGGCCATCTTACAAGGAGAGATCAGGGCACCATTTTCCGGCTCAGAACACAACATATACCACTCAAAAGTCACTTGAACAGAATCCAACCACAACACTCTCCAGAGTGCCAGCTATGTAAATACCCCTACGAAACTGTTGACTACCATCTGTTTGAGTGCCCAGTACTGTCAGGACACTATAGACGATATCACCAGTTGTCAGGAACAATATTATGGTGGGTGTGGGTTGTATGAAGATGATGATCAACAATGGCTCGTATGAATTAACCCAACGTCACTGGTACAGTTCCATAACATTTATTTGACTGATAGATAAATTGTGGAAATCAATTACATTTAGCAAGCATATTGACATCACATCCAGGCTGACATTGCCTGCAGGAACTAACTCTTAACTCTTGTGTTCACGAACTGACTTTACAGGAACACACACGAACAGGAATATAAATATAGTTCCAACAGGAACACTTTCAGGTGGTACAATGATCTTCACCTGTACAGAAGGTATGTCCTACACAATATAATAATAAATATATCCTCACATTTAGAATAGTCACATCTGTGGTTCTCCACAGTCACACAATACGAGCTCCCAGCTCGGCTTCTAATCACAGACTTGAGCGCACTGCTCGGCCGCCAAACACAGACTAACTCAGTCACCCCAGACTTGTATTCACCAAACGCTTTCTCTCAGCCGAGACTTGTATTCACCAAATGCTTTCTCTCCAGCCCATGCACAAGTCACCACAATGCTGACATAAAGTCAGACCTTAACTCAATACCTGAGTTACACATAACCAAGTGTTAACAACAGTTCAGTGACCCTTAACACCAATCACTATCATCATTCACTCATGAAACTGTTCTGTGAAAAGCACTCAATAATGTTAGGAAAATGCTCCTTCTTCTTAAGTGGAACACCTTGTACGCAGAAACCAAAATAACTTGTGAAAACTTGCAGATATCACTACATGGCATTGGGCTGAAGGGATCAATAACAACAACTAGTGTATGAGTTGCTTTGAGTGCTTTCATAGATTGTGTAAACCCTACTCCACAAACATCACTCTTGTATGGCTTCTTTTGTGTTCTTTTAGATTAGAAGACTGAGTAAATCCTTCTCCACAAACATCACATACGTAAAGCTTCTCTCCTGTATGTATTCTTTTGTGTGATTTCATGGTATTAGAATGTGTTAACACAACTCCACAAATATCACACGTGTAAGGCTTCTCTCCGGTATGTATTCATTTCTGATTTTTCAGACTAGATGACTGTGTAAACATTACTCCACAAACATCACACTTGTAAGGCTACTTTCCAGTATGTATTCGTTTGTGTTTTTTTCAGATAAGAAGACTGTGTAAATCCTACTCCACAAATATCACACTTGTAGGGCTTCTCTCCAGTATGTTTTCATTTGTGATTGTTCAGACTAGAAGACTGTGTAAACACTACTCCACAAGCATCATCCTTGTAAGGCTTCTCTCCAGTATGTATTCTCTTGTGTATTTTCAGATTAGAAGACTGTGTAAAAGCTACTCCACAAACACCACACTTGTAGGGCTTCTCTCCAGTGTGTATTCGTTTGTGTTTTTTCAGATCAGAAGACTTTATAACTCCTATTCCACAAAGATCACACTTGTAAGGATTCTCTCCAGTATGTATTCGTTTGTGATTTTTCAGACTAGATGACCATGTAAATCCTACTCCACAAATATCACATTTGTAAGGCTTCTCTCTAGTATGTATTTGTTTGTGTTTTCAGATTATAAGACAGTGTAAATCCTACTCCACAAATATCACATTTTTAAGGCTTCTCTCCAGTATGTATTTGTTTGTGTGTTTTCAGATTAGAAGACTGTGTAAATCCTACTCCACAAATATCACACTTGTAAGGCGTCTCTCCAGTATGTATTTGTTTGTGTGTTTTCAGATTAGAAGACTGTGTAAATCCTACTCCACAAATATCACACTTGTAAGGCTTCTCTCCAGTATGTATTCGTTTGTGATTTTTCAGAGTAGAAAAATGTGTAAAAGCTGTTCCACAAACACCACACTTGTAGGGCTTCTCTCCAGTGTGTATTCGTTTGTGTTTTTTCAGATCAGAAGATTGTGTAACTCCTACTCCACAAATATCACACTTGTAAGGATTCTCTCCAGTATGTATTCGTTTGTGATTGTTCAGACTAGAAGACTGTGTAAAAGCTACTCCACAAACACCACACTTGTAGGGCTTCTCTCCAGTGTGTATTCGTTTGTGTTTTTTCAGATCAGAAGACTGTGTAACTCCTACTCCACAAATATCACACTTGTAAGGATTCTCTCCAGTGTGTTTTCGTTTGTGATTGTTCAGATTAGAAGACTGTGTAAACACTACTCCACAAATATCACACTTGTAAGGCGTCTCTCCAGTATGTTTTCGTTTGTGATTGTTCAGATTAGAAGACTGTGTAAACACTACTCCACAAACATCACACTTGTAAGGCTTCTCTCCAGTATGTATTCTTTTGTGTATTTTCAGATAACAAGACTGTGTAAAAGCTACTCCACAAACACCACACTTGTAGGGCTTCTCGCCAGTGTGTATTCGTTTGTGTTTTTTCAGATAAGAAGACGTTGTAACTCCTACTCCACAAAAATCACACTTGTAAGGCTTCTCTCCAGTATGTATTTGTTTGTGTGTTTTCAGATTAGAAGACCATGTAAATCCTACTCCACAAATATCACATTTGTAAGGCTTCTCTCCAGTATGTATTCGTTTGTGCTTTTTCAGATCAGAAGACTGTCTAGCTCCTACTCCACAAATATCACACTTGTAAGGATTCTCTCCAGTGTGTATTCGTTTGTGAATTTTCAGACTAGAAGACCATGTAAATCCTACTCCACAAATATCACATTTGTAAGGCTTCTCTCCAGTATGTATTTGTTTGTGTATTTTCAAATCAGAAGACCTTTTAAATCCTACTCCACAAATATCACATTTGTATGGCTTCTCTCCAGTATGTATTTGTTTGTGTGTTTTCAGACTAGAAGACTGCGTAAATCCTACTCCACAAATATCACACTTGTAAGGTTTCTCTCCAGTATGTATTCGTTTGTGATTTTTCAGTCTAGAAGACCATGTAAATCCTACTCCACAAATATCACATTTGTAAGGCTTCTCTCCAGTATGTATTTGTTTGTGTGTTTTCAGATAAGACGGGTTTTGTATTTCCTTACTGTGCATGTTGTTGACAAATCTACAACTCATGTCAACCCCTTCATGTTGATCACTTTGCTTCCTGGTGTCATCTGACTCACTTTCATTTTGAACTGCGACCTTGAAATCATTCTGGGTTTCACCAATATCTGTTGATCTATCATGACAAATAATAGAATGCACAGCTACATCACTTCCTGTTGTGCCAGACTCATCATAATTGCCATTTGTCAACAATGCATCACTGGTATAATCATTCTTGTAGAATCTGTTACTGGTATTGATGCTCTGGGCTTGGTAAAGCACATCTGAAATTATATGGGATTTAGATAGAAATAAATAACTAGTGGAAGATAAGCAATCAGTTATTTTATGGCTTAGGTTGTTTAGCTCTATACAATTTTTTTAAGACTTGACTGCATTAAAATTTTAAATTGTGGATAGTTAGACATTTTGGCAGCATCACATTTCATTCTATATGTTAAATATGCATCAATTAATTTCCTTCATTATGAGCACAATGTAGAAAAAAATATGTTTACATTAATGTCTGAACAGATTTGCTTTGCTTTCATTGAATGTTTACACATTTTGTTGAATGTTATGAGTCTTGCAAACAACAAAATAAAAAGAATTAATATAAAATCCAAAGCAAAAATACAAGGAAAATGCTGTGTTTTTCTTTAATGGCAGAAGTCTCTTTAACTGCTCTGTGTTAAAAGGGTTAAGGGCAAAGTACAAATTATTTCCCATATATCTTTATCATGCCTTCCCAGAATACTGTGTTATATTGATTCTTTAAAAAATGAATTATAATTAACACATAAAGATTAATGAACATCCATCTATAAAGTGCTGTGATAGTGTGCTGTTTTATTTAGAGTCCCCTTACCAGAAAGGAAGAAAGAGGAAGAAGGGTGATGCTTTTTGACTTGTATTAATTGTCTAGGCACACACATTAATTCATCACTACCAGCAGTATAAAATATAAGACTGCTTGAAAATCTTTGTCATATGCAATCTCAAGAGTTTGAACACAATACTATTATTATAGGGAGCCGCAGTAGCATAGTGATTAGTGCACTGGCTTTCTCAGTGATCCATGAGGTGGGATTTTTTTAGGCTGCAAATGGCTCCTGGGTTGACCCAGCCCCAATTGGGTACCAGAACAACCCTGGGATGGTTAAGGCGGCCGGGGACATGCTGACCACATCACCTCTAGTGTGCCGATAGTCGAGAAAATATGGGCCTAACACCATATTCCCTTTTATTACATTAGATTCAAGAGAAAGAAAAGGAACATCACAGTTTTGCACCCACATCGCCAGCAGATGATGATGAAATTGAGGAATTATACAACAGTTTACAATAGACTTCAAGGAAAGTGGAAAAAATGGATATCATGATAATCATGGGTGACTTCAACGCAAATTTGGCATTGAAAGAACAGAGGAAGAGGAAAAGGTGCAAGGGCCATTTGGCATAGGACATAGAAATGAAAGAGGAGAAAAACTAATTGAATTTTGCTTAGAAAACAACCTCTCTATTACAAACACCCTATTTAGACAACATCCCAGAAGGCTCTATACATGGACCTCACCAGATGGCAACAACAGGAATCAAATAGATTACATCTTGATACAAAAAAGATGGAGGTCAGGTATATCATCTACAAAGACACTCCCAGTAGCAGATTGTGATTCAGATCATGAGCTACTAATTGCAGATTTTAAGTTAAAATTGAAAAAAGTGACAAAAGGTGCTCGACCTCTCCATCTTGGTGTAAGCGCCATACCACCTAAATATAACATAGAAGTACAAAACAAATTCAAAGTGCTGATGGCTGTACAAGATGATATGACACCTGATGAGCTAGACACACATGCGAGAGATATTCTCATCTCACCAGAACAAAACATGATCCATAGAACAGTGCACAAGAAGCAGATATACATCACGGAGGAAACATTGAAGTTTATAGAAGAAAATTAAAGCAAACAGGGGTAGAATGCAACAGTGACAAATACAAAAACTGCACAAGAGACATCAGGAGAGAGATTAGGAAAGACAAGAAACAGTAAATAATGAACACCTGCAATAGTATAGAAGATCTGCAATTGCAGGGAAAAGATGGGAATATGTTCAAGGAAATCAGATGGCTAACAGATGATTTTAGACCATCATTACATGCAATAAATTATAAAAATGGTAACATATTAACAGAAAGTAAGGACATACTGAAGAGATGGAAGGAGTACTGCAGAGAAGTGTATGAAGATAGTACATAGACTCCAGACATGACGATTGAAAGTGAAGAGAGAGAGCCAGAACCTATGTTAGATGAAGTACGTGCGGCAATCAAAAGCCTGAAGAAAGGGAAATCACCAGGATACGATGACATACCAACTCACTAATTCAAGCAGGAGGAGAGGCCAGTGTCCTCGTTTATCATGCACTATGTGTGAAAATCTGGAACAAAGCAGTCTGGCCCAAAGCATGGAAAAGATCGGTGTATATCCCTCTTCCAAAGAAAGGCAATTTAAAACTGTGTACCAACTATCATACTATTGCTTTAATAAGTCATGCCAGCAAAATCCTCTTGCGGATTATCATGAAGAGGATAGAAAGGAAGTTAGAACATGAAATACATGAAGTACAGGCAGGTTTTAGACAAGGCAGAGGTACAAGGGACCACATTTTTAATGTGTTACAGATGTTTTAACAATGTTCCTTAAGGTTCTTAAAGAAGTGTGTGATGTTGGAGTATCTAGCATCATGTGGAGAATGCAAATGTGGTAAGTGTGCTTGTAGTAAAGACATCACAGATGTAGCCCTGGAACACCTTACCACTCAACTGTAAAACTGGAAGAAAAATCAAATTGCAGGTGAAGACTGTCCACAGTTCAAAAAAACATTTAATGATGTACTGTGTACAATCATAGGCTCCTTATTTTAAACACATCTGACTAGCGAGATATCCTCAAACTGTCTCATCCATCCTTTATATAAATCCGGCCATCTTGCCGATAATCATAATATACTTCAACGCAGTCTCATTTGTTTCCTCTTTACAATTTTGACGGAATAATTATAATTTAAATACAAATACTCACCCTGAGTTAGCCTTGAATCACATGCGTAATATTTAAGTCTAGATCCTCAATCGGAAACTAGCACACATCCTTTTAACATTGGAATATACATATCTCACGGTCACCTTGAAAGGGTCTCTACACATATGTGACCGTTCTCCACGAGAACACCGTGCAAAAGAGCCAAGAATGTTAACGGTCAGTTCGCACGGCAGACAATACAGTCATCATGCCTACAACAGTTACGCTGTTCACTGGCTGTGCGTTATCGTGTTAACTCTTCTAGCGCATAGCTATATTTCTTGATAAGACATACGCCCATGTGCAAGAATAAGGTGTAACAGTGAGAAACATCCTTGAAAAATGCAGAGAATGCAATGTAGATCTTCACACCTGTTTCGTAGATTACACCAAGGCCTTCAACTGCGTACAACATCAGAAATTGTGGAACATTGTGAATTATATAGTTTAGTTTAGCTCGCTGTCTTTAAGTTGTCTAGGGTATAATTTGTTCTTACCACGGGTTCATACAACTTTCCACATCAACCACATAAAGGCTTTCCAAATCGCCAACATAATGATAATAATATCAAGTATCAAGTCGCACTAGTATTTCTCATATTTATGTCGAGGAAGTAGAGGGGAACTGCGGTAAGACGTGGAGTACAATGGATGGGTTTGAAAACAAATCGAAAAAAGGTGATTCGTCTTACGAGGACAAGAGACAAAGAAAATAGTCTACGTTACGGCCACAAGGCCTTCGTCAGGAAAGGAAAGAAAGTGAAGGCTAGATAGGACACATAAGAAGGCAAGACATCCAAATCAGGAGGATTTTTTTTCAAACCCATCCATCATATTTATGTCATGACACGAATCCATGACACAATATTATACTTCCAGCAGGCATTAATATCTTCCATGAACATTTCAAGTACTTCCTGTACATATTCGTGCTAATGATTAGAAATACTTTTATAAAAGTTCCTCTTGGAACACGATCCAGGACACAGCCATCACGCACAGTCCTAAAATAAACAATCCCCCAGTTACCACCCAAAACATTCACACATCATTTGTGAAACACACATAACTAGTGCTGCACTACCAGCACCATTCATCCTCATTACTTCTCAGATGTGGCGTGCAATAGCCACAAACATCATGAGAAGCATGGGGTTTCCAGCGCATTTGATCCATCTAATCGAACTCTATATCACGAACAACATGCAGCTGTCAGAGTAGCGGGGAAAAAATCAGGATGGTTTGAGGTAAAAAGGGGAGTAAAACAGGGTTGCATCCTCTCTCCATACTTGTTTAACATCTGTGCGTTTCTTGAAATCATCTCCAAAGGCAACTAATGGTGCTTCTAACCACATTAAATTGTCTGGCCACTACACTTTGTGACTGTCCAGTCTGTAAACGTCCAATGATGATGAGTTGTTGTTCTGTAGTGATGAGTGATGCGTGCACCATAGGATGGTTGATGGTGCCCGTGGTCTGGTTTGTGTAGTGTGTAGATGATGTACAGTCAAACAATGATCATACAAAACAGGGCAATCCACACAAGGACGTCAGTTAACTCACGACGTAAAAAGTCAATGATGCTTGTAACAGCTGGTGACGTTTTTCTGTATCATTTATTGTGGACGCCACAGTGACAAAAATGTATACGCGAATATGTAGGTACATCAGACAGTCATTATCACAGCAACATCATCAGTACAGTAATGGACGGTAGACAGCATCATAATAAAGATGAATCATATGCAGGTTATACATCATAGTACTGTAAATGTAGTCAGGTGGAAATCTCCATCCTTTTCTATAACAGCCAGGAGATAACAAGATGTATGAGATCAGTTCACTCTCCTTAATCTGACTTCAGCAAGACAGACGCGTCTTCTGAAGAATAAATAATGTCCTCAAAACATCCTCTAGATAACAAAAGGTTTCAAACCTAGTTCATGTAGCGAAGTAGCAAGTAATGGTCCTTGGGACATGCATCAACCCGATGCGGTACAATGTAGCAATATGTGAGCTGAGAAAACATCTCGTGATGAAGACTTTCAAAGACAGGCTAGGAATCAAATGTCACTCACGAACAGATATCGATAAAGTTAATGTAAATGTAATTTACCTTGCCTTCAGGAAATAACCACAGAAATAATACGCCTCCCGGCGTGTGGAAATACACTAGAGGTATCATCTCGAATAAACGAAATATCCATAAGAGGACTTCACATTCCTGAAGAACACGAAAAGCACAGACGCTCACAAAGACGTCTTGCTCGCTATTTAAAATCTTCGCTCACTCCCTGCTGGGCGGAAATCGTTCGACAAAGACCCAAGACTTAGACATGCGCAGTCCAGCGCGAATCGACCACAGCTCAGATAACTTAAGACACAATGACCTTTACTAAGAACCAGCTTAAGAATGATTACCTTATAAGGATAACCCAACAGGTTGCCAACCGCTTTCTGAGAAAAGCGGCCTAGCAAGTCCATACATGGACACAATTCAAGAACGCATAACAAACTTAACTGTCATCGACACCAACGTGAGGAGACAACTGCTTACAATGAAAAGTGACTATAAATTTCATAAGATTGTTTCCCTTTCATTACAAAATATATATTGTATACAAAACGATGTTGCGAGAATTTCTCACGCAACATATCACCACCACCTCCCGATAAAAAAAAAATGTGGAACATTTTTTTTTTTTTTTTTAATATCCAAGAGCATGCGATAAGCGGCTCAAAACGCACGAATTATGCGCGGATAATTAATTAAATTGCCTAACATGAGGCTAAATATAGAGTGTCTGGTGAGAATATACCTCAACAGAAAAATAAATATGTCTCAAAAAATATTCACATCGGGGAGGTGTCACCAACACACATCACACTAGCATGAAAACACAATATACGTATGCAAGTTACCATAGTCATCATTAAATAGCATACTCTAATATTGTCTTAAAAAATGGATGTACAAATCTGATAGAAAAATTTAAATAGTACATTAATGAAATTAAAGTACATGACGATCCAGGACACATCTCTGACGTTCCGAGGGTTAGTACACAATCTAGAACTCGTCATGCTTGATAATAGTAAGGTAAGTCCTCAGCTCATCAATGACATTCTGAGAAAGTACAAGCAATATAACGCTAATTAACAACTAATATGCTTCATAAGGTACAATACATTATTAATAATTGTGGCTGTTTAGTAAACTTACGGCCCTTATATTAACTACCCAGTCTTCCTCTATCATCTTAAAAAACAAAACAGAAGAAGATGATAACAAAGCACGATAGTGTGTACATATAAAGTGAGTACAGGTGTGCTAATCTATTGTAGTAATATAGGTGTGTTATGACTCTGTAATATATATAGAAATATAGGACCGAAGTATTAATTGGAATCATGTGGGCATCTAGACAAAATGTCAGCCATCACATTATCCGCACCACGGATAGCTCGTACCGTGAAGTGAAAAGGTTGAAGAGCAATAGTGTATCGAGTGGATCTCGAACTCTTCAAATTCTTAGTCTGAATAGCTGTAAGAGCTTTTTGATCAGTCTCTAGAATGAAATGTGCGCCCAAGAGGAATCTTTGTAGTTTGACAATTGACCAAACCATAGCTAACAACTCACGGTCTAAAACCGAGTAGTTCCTCTCTGCCGCATTTAGTTTTCTAGAAATGTACATAACAGGATGCAGAGTATTTGCATATTCTTGCATAAGTGCTGCTCCAATCCCAGTGGATGAAGCATCACTCCGTAGAACAAAAGTCCTATTAAGAGTAGGTAATCTTAGGATGGGAGGAGATGAAAATATATTCTTGATCTGGTCTAAGGAAGATTGGCATTCTTGAGACCAACGGACCAGATTAGGCGAACCTTTCTTCAACAATGTTGAGAGAGGTGTCATGATCGAAGATAAATTTGGAATAAATCTCCCATAAAATTGAATTAAACCTAAGAGACTCCTAACTTGTTTCTTCGTTTTAGGAACAGAGATGTTCAGTATTTTGGAAGTATTGTGGTCTTCTGTCTTCAAGAGACCATGACCAACACGATGACCCAGGAAAGAGATTTCACCAAAACCAACAAAAGCTTTTGAAGGTTTTGCTGTCAAACTATTCTCACGTAGAGTGGACAGTAAGTCATATAAACCTAAATAGTGATCTTCCCAGGTATCACTGAAGAGACAGATATCATCTAAGTATGCGATGACATCTGAACGATGTGAAAGAATTCGACGCATCATGCGAACGAAAGTAGCAGGGGCGTTCATAAGACCGAAAGGCATAACATTCCATTGAAATAGACCCCTAGGTGTAGAAAAAGCAGTAAGAGGTTTGGCATGCTCTGCTAAAGGCACTTGCCAATAACCTTTAGACAAGTCAAGTTTAGTGAAGAATCTAGAATTAGAAAGTTTAATCAGTAGATCTTCTAACAAAGGCATCGGTTCAGCATCGAACTTTGTGACCTGATTCAATTTGCGATAATCAACGCAAATTCGTATGTTCTTATCTTTCTTCCGGACAATAACCATGGAAGAAGAATATGGTGAAGTCGATGGTTCAATTATATTTAATTGAATCATTTCATCCAATTCCTTTTCCACTTGCGACTGAAAGTGTATAGGGATAGGATAAGGCCTAACCCTAATAGGATTACTGTCGGTAAGAATTATGTCATGTTCTATGACATATGTGTGTCCAGGAATGTCAGTGAGAACATCCTGAAATGTTTGTAACATCGACGAGACTTGTCGATGTTCGTCACCAGAAAGATTAGGAGAAACAGAAACGTTTTTCCAAGATTCCGTGGAATGTAGTGGAACCACTGGAAGGGGAAGATTGACATCAGAGAAAGTAGATTCCTCATCCTGTATGACAGACAGGGATGAGTAATGACCATGAGGTGCAGGAGAATCATCCGTTGCCTGGAAAATAGGCAGCAAATAGTCCGGACGTTCGTGAAATTCCGAAAGCATGTTTATGTGGAAAGTTTTATGCTTTCCATCAATATCGACCACATAGTCAACATCGGAAATCCGAGAGACTATTGCATACGGACCTTTCCATGCAATAAGAAGTCTATTTTCCCTACTGGGGAGTAGGACGAATGCTTTGTCACCTGGACAAAGTTGTCGTAGACATCTATTCTTGTTAGCAAACTGCCTTGCCTTCTCTTTAGCAATTTCTGATGAAGCAGTTGCTAGTTTACATGCCTCAATGATCTTTTGCCTCAGAGCAATGACATACTCATATGAGGATTGAGTTTCATCGCTAATATCATCGGCAGTGATGAGATCGTGTAATAAAGACATAGGGCCGCGCGGACGCGCGCCAAAGACAAGTTCGAAGGGAGAAAACCCTGTGTGTTCATTTGGGACTTCTCTATATGCAAAGAGAGCCGCGGGTAAAACCCTGTCCCAATCTTGAGGATGATCTTCAGTTATCTTACCAAGCAAAGTCTTGAGCGTTCTATTCAGACGCTCAACTAACCCATTAGACATAGGATGATAGATACTACTGAGAGATCGTTCAATATGTAAGGTAGACATTACCTGCGACATAGTGTCAGATATGAGTTGAGTGCCATGGTCTGACAATATTTCTCTGGGGAACCCCAAGCGAGAAAATATCAGCCAAAGAGCATCTGCGATATCTGTAGTAGATATGCTCTTAAGAGGAATAGCCTCTGGCCAACGTGTGCACATATCGACACATGTAAGGATAAACTGATGTCCTCTGGCCGACTTGACCTTAAAAGGGCCAATAATATCTATGGCCATTTTCTGAAACGGCCGAATAGGGATGTCAGCAGCCTGGATAGGCGCAGCATGTCGTGGTCCTCTAGATTTAACCTCCTGACATACCTTGCATGATCGGCAGTAAATACGAATGTCCTTGTTGACAAAAGGCCAAAAGAAAGCCGCAAGGACTCTCGACTTCGTACGGGAAAAACCCATATGTCCAGCACATTGCGAGTCATGAGCATGTTGCAATATTTGCACTCTCATGCTCTTGGGAACAAGAATTTGCGAATGTGCCGACGTAGTCGAATCTTGTACCATACGTACAAGTACGCCGTTTCTCATTGCAATCCAAGATTTTCTATTTGTATCCTGATTCGGATCACCTTTCTTCGCAAGAATGAAGAATTTTTTTAAAGAAGGATCTTCTTCTTGCAATTTTATGAAAGAGTCACGAGTGATGACTAAGTGACTATTTTGGCTATCAACTTCATTATCACTATTCAGTGAAGTTTCGGGTGTTTGTAGAGCTTGTGCTCTTGTAACCACTGCATTTGTAGCTTGCATGTTATTATCTTCCCAAGCAGCAATCTGCTGTGGGGTACAATCCCTAACTCCGTGAATACGACCAATAATAAGGTCCGCAATAGGATTAGGTAAGAGACAAGCATGCACATCTCCAGTAAAGAAAGGAGTGGCAATGCGAATTACAGCAGTAGGATATTTTTCTAGAGTGCCGCCAAATGTGACACATTTAATAACCTTTCCTGTAGCACAAGATGGATCTACAAGCGATTGTCTAACACCAATAGTGGTGCATCCGGAATCGAAAAGTAGTGAGACCGGAGTATCATTAACAAGACCCTTATGTAGGATTAAAGAACCCCTCCCGTCATGCGCAACAGCAGCAGGAAGAGCGGGAAGAGGGTGACCACAACTCAAAGTAGTTATGGTACTCGGTTCGAATAAAGTACTGCATTGGGGGCATTTGTTTGCTCTCTCAAAGTCAAAAGCAGAACCAGTGATAGCGTCAAAGTTTTTATTATCAACAACCTGATTACAGGCTCCCTGAGTTTCCTGTTGTACAGAATTAGCCTGCTGATATCTCTTTTTTTGTGTGTTGAGATCTACCGTGACTATTATTACCTCTGAAGTTATCAGAATTATTATTATCTCTGAAGTTATTGTTGTCTCTATTGTAATTGTTATCCTGGTTCGAATTCCAGTTTCCACGATTACTATCATGTCCACATTGATGCGAACATCTATTTGTTTGGTTTTGAGGTCTTCGGGAGGAATAACCTCTATTACCATATCCTCTTTTGAAATGCCTATAATTATTAGGGTGATAGTAACGAGCACTATCAGGTTGTCTCCAATTCTTCGAAGAAGAATCACCATGAAATTGATTTCCATGATTTTGAAAGTAATTACCGTTACTCTTTCTATCAAAATTTTGTTGGGATCTACGAGCAAAGTTTTGACCATACGGTGCTGCCGAAGCAACTGGTAAACCTTCTTTCACCTTAGAGTTACCAATGGTTATGTGTGGGTGCGCAGTTACATACTGGCAACAGAAATCTTCCATTTCTTTTATTGTTTTAGGTTTACGTTCATGAAGGAAAGCAAGGAAAGACTCATTGACAGACGACATGACTTTGTCTCTAAGTATTAAGTCCATAAGTGCTTCATAAGTTTTTTCCGTCTTAGATAGTTCAACCCATCGTGAAAAAGTAATGCGTATTCTTGCAATAAACTCGGAGAATTCAACTCCAGTTTCAGGCAACATGTTTTTAAATTGTAGACGATAGCCGTCTTCGTTAAGCTGATATTTCTTTAACAAAGCGGCCCTGACAACCTCATAATTGTTCTTGTCAGGTTCATCCACCATATTTAACATACTTAGAGCTTTACCTGTCAGTATCCCTGATAACTGATAAACATATTTTGCTTTGTCTATGTTATGAGCTTTACATGCTTGTTCAAATCTGTCCAGATAGAACATTATGTCATCACTGGAAGGACTAAATGTTGGTAACTTAATCTTAAAAGTATCATTATTAGCCTTATCAGAAGATGAACCCTTGTTTGAATCATTACCATTACTCATGTTCATCAATTTCAACTTTTCCAACTCTAAAGCTAAGAGTTTTTCTTCATGTTCCATTTTTGCTTTTTCTTTCCTCTCATCAGACTCTCTCTGTAATCTTCTTTCCTCAGCCTGAGCCTCTAGTCTTTTATTCTCAGCTTCGTTCTCCAGTCTTTTATTCTCAGCCTCTTTTTCAAGTCTTTTATTTTCAGCCTCTTTTTCAAGTCTTTTATTTTCAGCCTCTTTTTCAAGTCTTTTATTTTCAGCCTCTTTTTCAAGTCTTTTATTTTCAGCCTCTTTTTCAAGTCTTTTATTTTCAGCCTCTTTTTCAAGTCTTTTATTTTCAGCTTCTAGTTGTAGCTGGAGTTTTCTCTCCTCAGCTTCTGATTCCCTTTTTTGTTTTTCCATTTCCATTTGGAATCTTTTTTCATCCACCTGCATCTGCAGTTTCTTTTGTTCAGCTTCCATTGCTTTATCATATTGAGCAGTTGCAAATTCTTCTAACTTATCACCAGTCTTCCCAAGCAATTTACCCTGCTCAATAAAGTGCTCAAATGTAGACATGATGAGTAATAATATGAGTTCAAAAACCTGAAATAATTAACTAATTTATTTCAAACCTAAGTGTAACAAGTCTTAATTAAGCACTTGTATATTCACATCACATTATATTATCCCAGTCTCTGTGGGAAAACAAGTCTCCAATCAAAGAACTTGTATATGAAATGTCAACAATCAATTCTTGATCATAAGTGCACTTCTCATTCAATAGTGCACGACACTATTCATCATTCATTTATCATCAGTGTAGTAGTAACCGTGCATTAGCATAGCCCATAACTAATTACTATAACTGTAAACAATGACTATGTAAACACAAGCAGAATGTAAACATTGAAAATGTAAACAATGTAAACAATGTAAACAATAACAATGTAAACAATAACAAAGATCAGCAACAATACAAAAACATTCGCAGAAATCAACTAAAAATAAAGCGGAAATTAAAGAAATATCACAAAAAATGTGACGATATCTGCAAGGATATTAGACAATACACATGACACCACAGTGTATAAACAAAAATGGTATATGAAACTAAATTATAGACAAGAGTAGGCTAACAAATACAAACAAATCAAAACAAAACTAAAGAATGCGAAATAATAACGAAAACAATATTAAAACATGTCATCACAGCTAACATAAATAGCAACAGAAGTCGCTTTGCAAATTCCAGTATCGGTAATTTGCACACCCTACAGAAAACGCTCACGATAGATGACCTCTATGACGTGGTATGATCTAAGGGAGACGCCACCCAACCGAAAACCCGCAGAAATATAAACATATAGTTATACAAATAACATATAAACATATAACATATAACAATAGAATGAGATGATACACAGAAGACTCAGCAGAAGTATAAGGGCACAGTTTACGTACAAACAGGCCACTTAACTTATAGGCTTCCAATCGTAGAACAGCAGAAAAAACAGATGTCAATCAACGTCCTAAAGAGCGAAGCTCCAACGATGATGGCACATCTGAACTGCTTCCACTGCTAACACGATGGTACTTGAGCTTCTGAAATACTGTATGTTGAGTTGTTTCGGCACTTGACCTTCTAATCCAAAAGTAAGTTGATGGAAATCGGTACTTGGCCTTCTTCAGAAAACAACCCGTTTCAACCGGCACTTGACCTTCTCAAAAAACGACAGCACTGGAACCTTGACAGCAGCAACTTGCTTGACTTGCGTAAAAGATAACAGCAGTCCGAGTTATCCGGCAACATGTAACAACGCCGGGTACTGTCAAATTCTTGTTTCCGTCAAAAAATTGAAATTTGACTTTTACCGGGCAACGCCGAGTACTTTGAAAATTTTGAAGATGTTGACTGTATTGAAGAATGTTAATTTCTTGAAGGATGCTGATGAATTCTTGTTGAAAATGAAGTGGGTAAGGGACCCCGTGTTTGCTGGTACAAGAACAAACCAGCTTATGGCCACCAAATGATGAGACGTGGTGGGCTTATCGAATGCCTTTGGACTGATAACGCGAATGTCGTGGGTTCGATCCCCATACTGGCGACCAAATGATGCGTGCACCATAGGATGGTTGATGGTGCCCGTGGTCTGGTTTGTGTAGTGTGTAGATGATGTACAGTCAAACAATGATCATACAAAACAGGGCAATCCACACAAGGACGTCAGTTAACTCACGACGTAAAAAGTCAATGATGCTTGTAACAGCTGGTGACGTTTTTCTGTATCATTTATTGTGGACGCCACAGTGACAAAAATGTATACGCGAATATGTAGGTACATCAGACAGTCATTATCACAGCAACATCATCAGTACAGTAATGGACGGTAGACAGCATCATAATAAAGATGAATCATATGCAGGTTATACATCATAGTACTGTAAATGTAGTCAGGTGGAAATCTCCATCCTTTTCTATAACAGCCAGGAGATAACAAGATGTATGAGATCAGTTCACTCTCCTTAATCTGACTTCAGCAAGACAGACGCGTCTTCTGAAGAATAAATAATGTCCTCAAAACATCCTCTAGATAACAAAAGGTTTCAAACCTAGTTCATGTAGCGAAGTAGCAAGTAATGGTCCTTGGGACATGCATCAACCCGATGCGGTACAATGTAGCAATATGTGAGCTGAGAAAACATCTCGTGATGAAGACTTTCAAAGACAGGCTACGAATCAAATGTCACTCACGAACAGATATCGATAAAGTTAATGTAAATGTAATTTACCTTGCCTTCAGGAAATAACCACAGAAATAATACGCCTCCCGGCGTGTGGAAATACACTAGAGGTATCATCTCGAATAAACGAAATATCCATAAGAGGACTTCACATTCCTGAAGAACACGAAAAGCACAGACGCTCACAAAGACGTCTTGCTCGCTATTTAAAATCTTCGCTCACTCCCTGCTGGGCGGAAATCGTTCGACAAAGACCCAAGACTTAGACATGCGCAGTCCAGCGCGAATCGACCACAGCTCAGATAACTTAAGACACAATGACCTTTACTAAGAACCAGCTTAAGAATGATTACCTTATAAGGATAACCCAACAGGTTGCCAACCGCTTTCTGAGAAAAGCGGCCTAGCAAGTCCATACATGGACACAATTCAAGAACGCATAACAAACTTAACTGTCATCGACACCAACGCGAGGAGACAACTGCTTACAATGAAAAGTGACTATAAATTTCATAAGATTGTTTCCCTTTCATTACAAAATATATATTGTATACAAAACGATGTTGCGAGAATTTCTCACTGTGCGTTTCTTGAAATCATCTCCAAAGGCAACTAATGGTGCTTCTAACCACATTAAATTGTCTGGCCGCTACACTTTGTGACTGTCCAGTCTGTAAACGTCCAATGATGATGAGTTGTTGTTCTGTAGTGATGAGCCATACTTGCGCATTGGATTTTCAACTGAATTTATTTGAGGAGTGTCAATCTTTTATAGGGATTCAATAATATGGTCAGAGAGTTTTGTGTTCAGTAAGTTTCAAGGGATTCTCATGAACCTGTCACGAGTGATTGTCAAAAATGTTGTTTTGACCTTGACCTCTTTCATGACCTCACAAATCATGAGGCGAGTTCAATTCAGGTAACCACAAGAAGTTAAAGACCAGGTGGATACAGTCGATAGGTTGACTGATGTCCAATCAGCGAATATCTTTTATAAAAGTAAGACCAAAAAAGTTGTGTTTCCTTTTTTGAACAGTATAGCTATGGTAGTCATGGCTTGAGAACCACTGTTGCCAATATTATCTGCCCTCTAAATTCTTCATATACAAACATGTCCTTTCAAAAATGTTCTGATATATTTCTTCTCTGCCATCACCGGTGTCAATACCTTGTCAAGGTATGGCGGCTTGCGTACCCTGATTACCCCTAGAGCTATGCCAGCAGGAGTTTTACTCCTGGAAGGTTCTACCAAGCTGGACAGGTTTGCGCAGGGGTCAGACCAAAGCAGACACCCTGGTCCTCCCGGTTGGAGGTTTTACCATAGGGCTGACACCCCTGTCTATGTAAAAAAAAAAAACTGAAGTTACGGAAACAACAACAAATAAACAAACTTTGCTGCGGGACGGACATCCAGAGTCTGAGGCTCATATGACTGTCAGTGGTGAAAGCAGAAAGGAAGCCACTGACATGAGAATAGACGTCCTGGCAGCAAAACATGATTCAAGGATAGGATTTTGGAATGTCAGGACAATGAATGATACGGGTAAACTAAAACAGGTCATGGCAGAAATTAGAAACTATAGGTTACACATTTTAGGGATAAGCGAGAGCAGATGGACAGGGGCAGGAAAAGTTAAAACAGCAACAGGAGAAACAATACTGTACTCTGGAAGAGAGGATGGACAGCACAATGAAGGTGTAGCCATTATTCTACAGAAAGAAATAGAAAGGACATTACTGGAATGGAAACCCATCAACAACAGACTGATAAGATTAAGGTTAAGAGGTAGATTCACCAATACTACAATAATACAATGCTATGCACCAACGAATGACAGCGATGAAGAGGTCAAGGATGAATTCTATCAACAACTGCAGAAAGAAATGGAAGACACACCTAGATATGATCTTATTATAGTAATGGGAGATGTGACGACTTGCCCTATCTTCTCTTCTTTTTTTATTTATTTACGAGACACCATGTTTTTCTCATCTTCAATTCACGATCGAGAAGCCGGTAAAATCACGAGAAATTTTGTTCGTGGATGTTCTCCTAGCGTTCGTTGATATTCTCCTAGCATCTAATACTATTTTTAGATACGACATCATTGTTGACCTGACCTCGGTAGCTAGAAACATGTTTTAATTTAGGACTACTTAAACTTAGGTAGAACCAGTTTATTCCACTTTAGGAAACCCCCATGTGACTTTTAACATTATTGATTGGAGCGGCTATATGCTGCCAGAGTCACGTGAGGCACGCTTCGGAACACATGCCCAAGCGGAAATCACCCGTTAAAAGTGCGGCAAACACCGCCATTTTTCACTTGCACACAGGCAAATGAGAAAGCTAGACCTAATCCAGACTGCTGCGAATTCGCGCATTAAAGCACTGAAGCCACGTGTCTATATTTGCTGATTAGAGTCCAATCTGAGTAGGTAAGTGAAAATCTTGCTAGAAAGTAGTAATGTGATAAAATGTGTAGTACCTTGCAAAATCGACGCAGTAATCGGTACGAACTGGGTTTACTTCATTCATATTTTTGGTTTTATGATCAAATCTAGCCACATGTGATCGGGTTTATTTTATGATCCCACGGGAGGAGATTGTACAGAATGTTCATAATAATGTTAACTGGAATGTCTATATATTAATTTCTATATTAATTCTTTATATTCGACCGATGCTTAGATGAGGGGAAATTAATATTAACCATAATGTTGACAGACCGTAATATATTCATTATAAATTACATGACGATTCGACCAAAGATGAAGTGTGTTGATAGGTCATCAGACAATTCTAAAATACTGGTGTCTGACAATTATTTGTTAATTCATCATGACTGACACTACGATTAGGCTAGAGACACAGAACTAGAATCTGTGCCGACATTTCTATGATAATTTGGTGGGTTTAACTGACATTTATAATAATTCATCGGATTACGTTGATGATAACTCAGTCTAAATAATTATAATACTGCCACTTGGGCAGAGAAATATAATAATAAAGGACAGAAAGGGGGAGAAACTTGAATTCAAGATTAGGCTCTAGACTTACGATGTTAGAGACTAAAATCTGATATGACTGGCAGATGGACGGGTTAGGTAAAGACGGCTTTCAAAAGCTAGAAAATTAATGAAGCCGTATTTGCCTTCAGTCTATGGTGGAGCCTTGCACGACAGTCCAATCTCAGAGAAGAATATGGAGTCGAGCACAGCGAAGGCAAATCTGAACCATTCAAGACCTACCTGGTGCAACATCATAAGGAGCCCGGAGAACTAACCATGTTTCACTATCAGCCAGGAGCTGAAAAGATAAGTTCCTATAAAAAGGGAACTCACTATGTCAATGCCCTATTGTAAGCCAGCCATGATGCAAAATACTTGAATTGTGAGACGCATATACATACAGCAGACACACTAATTCCATCGACAATACTATCATTCACCATCCATTCATTTTATTGTAATAAACCAATTGGGTGTATATAATGTACCCCATGCTTTGTTCCTTCTATTAGATGTTGAATATTGTCTGATGTTTATCTTCCTTTATGGGGGGGGGGGGGAGGGGGGGGGGGGGGGGGGGGAGGGGCTCGTAAAATATAATATAATCCCAGTATAATTAAGGATAATAACAATATATATCTGAGAATGGGACGACGGTAGCGAGAGACCAAATATCTCCTTCCCAATTGTGCCAGACCTGTCTAGTTAGGAGAATTTACCCTCTTTGTCTCCCTTCAGCCGGTGAAGAAACCCAACAGGATTTCTTGAGCCAAATCTTCCTCGGGGTGATCCAGGAAAATTTCACATTCATATCTATTATTTCTTCTAAAATAAATTCTTATCCTTCCTACGCTACGCCACAGGAGACCTCAATGCAAAAGTTGGTACACACAATACATATAATGAAAGAGTAATGGGGAAATGTGGCAGCGGAACAGCAAACAAAAATGGGGATAAATTAATAAGTTTCTGTAGTATTAACAACCTGGTCATTGGAGGAACACTTTTCCCACATAAAGAAATTCACAAATTAACATGGGAATCACCAAATGGTCAGGACAGAAACCAGATAGACCACATCATGATTAACGGTAGATGGAGACATGCATTACAAGATGTGAAGGTAAGAAGAGGTGCAGATGTGGGAAGTGATCACCATTTAGTAGTAGCAAAACTGAAAGTGAAACTAAGAAGGGCTGGACCAACTGTAACTACACAGAACAGGTTTGACATCAGCAAATTGAAGGACCCCCTGTTACTAGAAAAGCTTTTGTGGCTGACATAAAGAAACAATATCAATCTGCCAAAAGTCAGGAAAAGACATTGACTGATGATATAGACCAGAAATTCAACACCATTTCAACAATATATAAGGAAAGCAGCACATCATGCTTGGGATTCCAGGAAAGGAAGAAGCAAGACTGGATAACACCAGAAACATTAAATACCATAATACTGAGAAAGGAAATGCTGAAAATGATCTAGATGTAAATACAGACATTCCACGAAAAGAAGAAATCATCACAGCAATCAAAGGGTGAAAGAATGGAAAAGCTCCTAGCCATGCAGAGCTATTTAAGACAGACCCTGAGCTAGCAGCAGAACTATTAGAACCACTATTTGCACAAGTCTGGAAAACAGGGACAACACCAACAGAGTGGAGAAAAGGAATAATTGTCAAATTGCCCAAGAAGGGACAACTTGCAGACTGCAATAATTGGAGAGGAATAACTCTTCTCTCAGTTCCCAGCAAAATACTTACTTACTTAGTCGTTCCCCTTCTACCGTGAGGTGTAGAGGTTTGGAAGAGAGAGCGCCAGACTATCCTATGGGCTGTCTTCCTCCTGGCCTGGTTCCATTCTAGTCCTCGGTCCTTCAAAGATTGTCTAATGTTGTCCTCCCAGCGGACTCTGGGTCGTCCTGGGGGTCTGGATCCTTGGCTTTTTGTTTCCCATGCTTGTCGTGGTAGCCGATCTTCTCCCATTCTGCAGACATGGCCAAACCATCTTAATTGGGACTGTTCTACTTGGGTCTGCAGAGGGTGGCATTTTAGGCCTTGACGTATCGTCTGGTTGCGGACCATATCTCTTCTTGTTACTTCAACCACCTTCCTCAGATACCTCATTTCTGAGGTTTGGATCTGGCTTTTATGGGTTGTAGTCATTGTCCATGACTCGCATCCATATGTCAAGACTGGAACATAGGTGGAGCGGTATACACACATCTTCGTTTTCTTACCAACCTCTCTCTTGCTGAGGAATCCTCGATTTATGGCCTGAAAAAGTCTCCCAGCTGCTGCTTTTCGAGTGGCCAACTCTTCTTTGATGCCTCCCTTTCGGTCTATAATAGCTCCGAGGTATTTAAAGTGGTCAACCTGCTCCAGGACCTGTTCTCCCAGCTTAATCTGATGTCTTCTTTCTTCTCGTGATATCACCATGGATTTTGTTTTAGAGCTGCTTATGACCATCCCTCTCTTCTCCAGCTCTTCCTTCCAGACTTGCAGGTTGGATTGGAGATGTGCCTCTGATTTAGCAATCAGGGCAACATCATCAGCAAATGCCAGCTCCGAAATATAGACCTGTCTCATCTTCCAGTACCCCACTGAATACTTTCTTGTTCTCTCCTTACATGCCTTGATGACATCGTCCATGAGGAGTATGAAGAGGTAAGGTGATAGGATATCACCTTGTCTTACACCAGTGGTGGTCCTGAACTCTTCTGACTTATGGTTTGCTGTCCTCACATAATTTCTGCAAGACTTGTAGAAGCTCTGTATAGCATGAATCAGAGGTGCTGGAATATTCTTCCTTGCCAAACAGTCCCAAAGTTTGCTCCAGGGGACCCTGTCAAACGCCTTTTCCAGATATATGAAACAAAGATGGATCTCACTCTTATACTCAAGGGCCTTTTCACTCAGCTGTCTGAGTGTGAAGATTAGGTCTTGAGTACTTCGGTTTGCTCGGAATCCGCACTGGACCTCATCCAATAGTGCCTCAGCTAGGCGTCGGAGTCTCTGCTCTAGGATTCTAGAGTAGATTTTACCAGGACACTGAGAAGGGATATGCCTCTATGGTTTCCACACTGTCGATTGTCACCCTTTTTGAAAATTGGTGTTATGATGGCAATCTCCCAATCCTTTGGTATGGTCTTGTTGTACCACGCTGCCTGTAAAACCCTTAAGAGTAATAGGTCGCCTGATGCTCCCATGAACTTAACCATTTCTGGTGTTATACCATCATGCCCTGCTGCTTTGCCCATCTTGATTTTCTCCAGTGCTGCCTTCAGTTCTTCCATCTTTATGTCATCTTCACCATCATTGGTTTTCTCTTCTGTGCTAGTGGTTATCATTTCTGATGCTTCACCATGCTCACCATCCAGGAGTTCTGAGAAATATTCTTTCCATCTTTCCATTACTTCCTTCGGGGCAGTAAGCAATTTGCCTTGCTTGTCCTTTATAAATTTGAGAGGGCATTGTTTTTTCCTTCCTCATGTTCTTTAGGGTCTTATAGAACAATTTCTGGTTTTCTTGTGCATCTTTTTCTAGCTTTTTTCCAAATTCTTCCCAGGACTTCTGTTTTGCTGCTAGCACTTTGTTCTTTGCTTCTGTTCTGAGTGTCACATATTCTCTATATTTTTCCATTTGTCCTGTTGTGTTTTTAGCTCCTAAGTATAGTTTCCATGCCATTTTCTTCTCTCTTATTTTCTCTTTGACTTCCTCTGTCCACCAAGGTGTCCTCTTTCTCTTGTTCCCAAGTCGGACTTCACCGCATGCTTCTGCAGCAGCTGTCTTTATGATATCTTTGAATTTATTCCAGAGGGTTTCCAAGTCATCAGGTCGTTCTTCTGTGTTGCTCACCGCTGCAGCAATAAGCCCCTGATATCTGGTCTTAATTTCTGGCTCTCTCAGCTTGTAGGTCCTAATGCTCATTTCTCCTGCTCGTTTACTTGGTTTCTTGCCTGATGTTGAGCAGTTCCTAGGCTGAGCAACTCTTTCAGTTGTTCTTTGATTGTTAGCAGGTAGTGATCACTTCCAATCTCTGGCCCCCTCCAGACTCTAGCATCTCGGACATATTTGAATGAGCTTCTCCGAACAATGGCATAGTCGATCACTGACTTCTCATTCTTTGTTGGTTCACATCTAGTGTATGCATGTATGCACTTATGGGGGAACTTTGTGTTTGTAATGATCAGATTCTGCTCACTGCAGAATCTTAGGAGTCGCTTTCCATTGTCATTGAGAGTGTCTTCTCCATATCTTCCAATAACTCCACCCCATCTAGCATGGTCATTTCCAACTCTGGCATTCAGGATTTAGAAAGAACAGAAGATGTGTAGATCATATATTCACACTCAGGAACATTATAGAGCAGTGCTCAGAATGGCAAAGTACATTAATTTTGTTGATTTTGAAAAGGCTTTTGACAGCATACATAGGGACAGTTTATGGAAAATACTGAGGGCTTATGGAATTCCAAGCTGCATAGTGTCAATCATAAAAAGCCTCTATGCCAACTTTACGTATAGTGTTGGGCAGAGCAACCTAACCTTTGAGGTGAAGACAGGAGTATGACAGGGATGCATCTTATCAACCACTATTTTTAACAGTCATAGATTGGGTGATGCGCCAGACAACAGAGGGCAGTCCAAAAGGAGTAAGATGGACTACATTTTCTACATTGGAAGATCTGGAATATGCAGATGACACTGCACTACTAGCACATTCACATCAACACATCCAGGAAAAAATGGATAGACTTAATAAGTATAGCCAGCATGTGGGCTTGAACATCAATTTAAAGAAGTCAGAGGTCATGACGCTCAATGTGAGCAACCCTGAACCCATATCAGTAAGGAATCACCAACTGGTACAGACACCTTCACATACCTAGGATGAATAGTAACACCCGATGGTGGGGCAGGCAAAGACACCAACATCAGAATGAATAAGGCAAAAACAGCCTTTTTTTTAGCCTAAACAACATCTGGAAGTCATCTCAATACAGCACAAGCACAAAATTAAGATTATATCAGAGCTGTGTGCTTTCTGTGCTTCTCTATGGTGCGGAATGCTGGAGAGTTACAGAGAAGGAAATGGTGAAATTGTCCTCTTTTCACACAACATGCCTAAGAAAAATTCTCCGAATCTTTTGGCCGAATACCATCACCAACCAAGATCTGCTTACTCGGAGCAAGCAAGAGGACATGCACACCTTCATAGCTGGCAGACGCTGGAGCTGGGTTGGCCATGTCCTCAGAAGAGACCCCGATGCCATCACAAGAACAGCTGTGCTTTGGACCCCTGAAGGAAAACGAAAAAGAGGCCGACCAAAAACAACCTGGCGGAGGACTGTGGAGGCTGAGATGCAAAGAATGAACCAGAGTTGGGGCACTGTATGAAGGATGGCCACCGACCGAGCAAAGTGGAATCAAGTTGTTGTTGCCCTACAAGACGCCACTAGGCGTGATGGCCACTGACTGCTTTGACGGTCGGCGGCTAAGGATCAAAGATGAAAGAATATTTCTTCTGTTTCAGCTTAATTTCTGCAGTCTTTACTTGGTGTATCTTGGAGAATGCTGGCCTACTGCCAGGCTTGATGATTTCCCAAGTTTTATATACTACTCGTTAGTCTGTCAACTTACCAACTATTTAGCACGTCCAGTAATTAGACTCTTAAATGTTCAACGTACTGGTTCGTTTCGAAAACACACACATTTTCTTGAAATGGCAACACTGTCTTCTTGTCCTCAGAATAACTCACAAAACTGTCCATACATGATTATGGCATGGATTTGCGGATCTGAGGGTCTAAATGGTAGTGTATTATTTATTTCACCACAGAAATCAACCAAAATGGACATTGATAACCCTCAATGGCGCAAGGCCACTTATTAATAAATACTATCTTTACACACACTTGGGAGAGAGGAACACAAACTGACCTAAACTAACTCGTTCTTCAGAATCTGACTGACTTAATTTTTTTACATGACAACTACTGTATTTTTTCAATTTTCTAGATGAACTGTCTCGCAGAACAACTCACATATTTCATTCACCACACGAGGAATTGTGATATGTAGGCAGAATCAGTTTAGCAATAACAGAACTAAACTTGACTTAATCATTATAACTGACCCGGCCAAGGTCAGCCGTTTTTTGAAATACTCGGTGGTCAAGGGACATCAATCCTACTCTTGTCCCCTTACTTCAACGTAATAGTGGAGTTATTGCCCTTTTAAATTATAAATGGACAAGTCCATCATAAAAATGTTTCTAACCGAATTTCTGTTACCCAATCTGTTACATATCAGGGACAGCTAACTCAAGGGCAATGAAGGATGTCCTGAAAGAATAAACAAACCAAAGCATATTAGCTTTGTTAGATTAAAAGCTATTAATGTTCTTTGAAAGTTGTTGGAGAAACATGAATCACCAAAGCCACCAGGCATGGTACTTGAAGAGGGAAGATAAAAAGGACATATGCCTATGCAATGTAATCAAGACAAAAATGGTCCATGAGTAGATTCACTTAAAATTTACTCTATACACTATGGTAAACTCAGTGATGTTTTTGTGATCTTACATATTGTTTTAGCTAAAAATGCAATGTTTAGATTCTCAGAAATCAATAATAATAATAGCCCTTCAGTCATTAACTAAGGGAATGCGCCCCTGAGGTGTCTAGGCCCTCATGCTGCTTATTTTCCTGGTGCTCGACGTTTTCTCCCTCCTCTGATTGTTGTGTGAGCGTCTCTTCGCCCAATCTAAGGTGGCGACCGTAAATAGCATCGCCACTTAGTGCTATCGGCAGCTTCATCCACCCATGTTGCTGGTTCCATGTCCAAATTGCCCTCATATCTCTCTTGCAACACATCTTTGAAACCTCAGCTGTGGTCGCCCCAACTGTTCTCTTGTCATCCTGCTAATTGTCCGGTAGAAAGATGACGCTTAAAAAAGCATTATTTCACTTATAAAGGACTACCATTTTAATACCTTCAGCTTCACAAAAACCAGGTTGTTCTACTTTCTTAATTCTTGGTGTTTTTGTATCATGATGTCAACTATCTGAACATGAGTATCACAGTCTTCAGTGTAGTTATGACCATCATGATTCTGGCAGGAAAACAAACATATAGAGAACTATTTAGTAAGCTTAATATAGGTTGTATATGAACAACGTTGTGATCCATAAAAAAACTACAAAATTCAGTGGCATACAAGTACTTCTCATGTTACAAGCAGACATATTATCATTGATAAATCACAAATCTGAAGTTTGTTATACAATCAATGCTTCCCTTGTAGAAGTGATATCACAGCTATTTTAAAATATTACTTTTATATATGACACCCTTAATTCACATTTCTTAGCAGCCTCACAGGTAAACAATTTTGACATACATACACAGGTTTAAAAAAAAAAAGACTGAAAAGGCATATTTAATGAGGTTTTTGAAAAACACATTAACAATTATGAGTTTGCTTAATGAGTAACCCAGCCCCCACAGGCCAAGTAGAGCAATCCCAACTATGATTGTTTGGCCATGGCTGCAGAGATATGGGGAGACAATCATAGGCTACATGACAAGTCATGGGAAACTAAGATCCAGGAATCTAGACCTTCAAGATGACTAGAGAAACATGCTAGGTGGAGGACAACATTGGACAATCTCTGCAGGAGGGAGGACTAGTTAGGACTGGAACCAGGCCAGGAGGAAGACCTCCAGCAGGATAGTATGATGCTCTCTCTGAGAAAACCTCTACATTCTAGGGTAGAGTCCAAACATTTAAGTGAGTAAGTAAGTATGCCAAATGAGTATACAAAGAGATTTGTGTCCATCTTCCCTTTTAACTTTCTTAGCATGTCCTTGCCCAACAACAGAAACAACATATTGACTGAGATAGGCAATAAATAAACACTGTTAAAAAGCACAAATAGACCAGTTATCAAGGTTACTTTGTGGTTAGTGGTGAGAATGTGTGCTTTATAAACATTCTTTGTTTGATTCCTGGTAGACTTTTTTTTTAAAATGTCCTTTATTCATTTTAATTCAGTCATACAAAGCAAGGAACATACTGGTTAATGGGAATTATATTTGCACTTCATTAATGCTAATGCATTCACTGTAGAGCTAATTATGAACAATTTTGTTAGTTCAAAAAATGTAAAAAATTTATTGCCTAGTGCAAATGTTTTATGTTTATTCAAGTCAAACAGTTCTGTGCATAAACCTTATGTGCACTCTATGTTGGGGGAAGATGTATGTATTGAGGAATGTATGTGACATAACCATTATATTAACATCATGTTGTTTCTACATGACAGTATTGTTATTGTTATAAAGTACTGACATCATTACACTCCGGGCAGACCCATAGGTGCTCAGTCTCCATCAGCATATGTCGAAGAGTGTGAATGCTAACTGTTTCTGTAGCTCGCTGGTTGTAAACATGATGGATGCATCCTCTCATACGTCAATCTCTACTAGCCTTACATTTGATGTCAAATTCCAAGTCTTCACTTTGATGATTCATCTATTGCAGTGTCATTCTCTAGCAGGCGATCATTAATTGTTCTCAATATATCTCCCTTATCCATATCTAGTGTCCCCACTATGGGTGCTCTTGATGCTAGTCTGTCAGCTCTTTCATTACCACATACCCCAGCATGACTAGGACAGTAGATCCACACCAGCTTCTACCGTGAGGTGTAGGGGTTTGGAAGAGAGAGCGCCAGACTATTCTATCAGCTGTCTTCTTCCTGGCCTGGTTCCATTCTAGTCCTCGGTCCTTCAAAGATTGTCTAATGTTGTCCTCCCAGCGGACTCTGGGGTCGTCCTGGGGTCTGGATCCCTGGCTCTTTGTTTCCCATGCTTGTCGTGGTAGCCGATCTTCTCCCATTCTGCAGACATGGCCAAACCATCTTAGTTGGGACTGTTCTACTTGGGTCTGCAGGGGGTGGGATTTTAGGCCTTGACGTATCGTCTGGTTGCGGACCATGTCTCTTCTTGTTACTTCAACCACCTTCCTCAGATACCTCATTTCTGAGGTTTGGATCTGGCTTTTGTGGGTTGTAGTCATTGCCCATGACTCGCATCCATATGTCAAGACTGGGACATAGGTGGAGCGGTATATACAGCCATCTTCGTTTTCTTACCAACCTCTTTCTTGCTGAGGAATCCTCGATTTATGGCCTGAAAAAGTCTCCCAGCCGCTGCTTTTCGAGTGGCCAACTCTTCTTTGATGCCTCCCTTTCGGTCTATAATAGCTCCGAGATATTTAAAGTGGTCGACCTGCTCCAGGACCTGTTCTCCCAACTTAATCTGATGTTTTCTTTCTTCTCGTGATATCACCATGGATTTTGTTTTAGAGCTGCTTATGACCATCCCTCTCTTCTCCAGCTCTTCCTTCCAGACTTGCAGGTTGGATTGGAGATGTGCCTCTGATTTAGCAATCAGGGCAACATCATCAGCAAATGCCAGCTCCGAAATATAGACCTGTCTCATCTTCCAGTACCCCACTGAATACTTTCTTGTTCTCTCCTTACATGCCTTGATGACATCGTCCATAAGGAGTATGAAGAGGTAAGGTGATAGGATATCACCTTGTCTTACACCAGTGGTGGTCCTGAACTCTTCTGACTTATGGTTTGCTGTCCTCACATAATTTCTGCAAGACTTGTAGAAGCTCTGTATAGCATGAATCAGAGGTGCTGGAATATTCTTCCTTGCCAAACAGTCCCAAAGTTTGCTCCAGGGGACCCTGTCAAACGCCTTTTCCAGATCTATGAAACAAAGATGGATCTCACTCTTATACTCAAGGGCCTTTTCACTCAGCTGTCTGAGTGTGAAGATTAGGTCTTGAGTACTTCGGTTTGCTCGGAATCCGCACTGGACCTCATCCAATTGTGGCTCAGCTAGGCGTCGGAGTCTCTGCTCTAGGATTCTAGAGTAGATTTTACCAGGGACACTGAGAAGGGATATGCCTCTATGGTTTCCACACTGTCGATTGTCACCCTTTTTGAAAATTGGTGTTATGATGGCAATCTCCCAATCCTTTGGTATGGTCTTGTTGTACCACGCTGCCTGTAAAACCCTTAAGAGTAATAGGTCGCCTGATGCTCCCATGAACTTAACCATTTCTGGTGTTATACCATCATGCCCCTGCTGCTTTGCCCATCTTGATTTTCTCCAGTGCTGCCTTCAGTTCTTCCATCTTTATGTCATCTTCACCATCATTGGTTTTCTCTTCTGTGCTAGTGGTTATCATTTCTGATGTTCACCATGCTCACCATCCAGGAGTTCTGAGAAATATTCTTTCCATCTTTCCATTACTTCCTTCGGGGCAGTAAGCAATTTTCCTTGCTTGTCCTATATAAATTTGAGAGGGCATTGTTTTTCCTTCCTCATGTTCTTTAGGGTCTTATAGAACAATTTCTGGTTTTCTTGTGCATTTTTTTCTAGCTTTTCTCCAAATTCTTCCCAGGACTTCTGTTTTGCTGCTAGCACTTTGTTCTTTGCTTCTGTTCTGAGTGTCACATATTCTCTATATTTTTCCATTTGTCCTGCTGTGTTTTTTAGCTCCTAAGTATTGTTTCCATGCCATTTTCTTCTCTCTTATTTTCTCTTTGACTTCCTCTGTCCACCAAGGTGTCCTCTTTCTCTTGTTCCCAAGTCGGACTTCACCGCATGCTTCTGCAGCAGCTGTCTTTATGATATCCTTGAATTTAATCCAGGGGTTTCCAAGTCATCAGGTCGTTCTTCTGTGTTGCTCACCGCTGCAGCAATAAGCCCCTGATATCTGGTCTTAATTTCTGGCTCTCTCAGCTTGTAGGTCCTAATGCTCATTTCTCCGCTCGTTTACTTGGTTTCTTGCGTGATGTTGGGCAGTTCCTAGGCTGAGCAACTCTTTCAGTTGTTCTTTGGATTGTTAGCAGGTAGTGATCACTTCCAATCTCTGGCCCCCTCCAGACTCTAGCATCTCGGACATATTTGAACTTCTCTTCCTTTTGTTTTATTATTTACGTGACATCATTTTTTCTCATCCTCAATGCATGATCGCAAAGTCCCGGGAATTGTCACTAGCGTTCGGTATTTTCTCCTCGCTATTTTTAGATACGACGTCATTGTTGACCAATGACCTCGGTAGCGAGAAACCCGCTTTAATTTAGGACTGCTTAAACTTAGGAGAACCAGTTTAGGCCACTTAGAAAAACATCACGTGACTTTTAACGTTATTGATTGGAGCGTCTATACGAGGCTAAGGTCACATGATGCACGCTATGGATCACGTGTCCAAGCGGAAATGACCCGCTAAAAGTGCGCCAAACACGGCCATTTTTCACTTACGCCCAGGTAACCAAGAAAGCTAGACCTAAGCCAGATCGGCGAATTCTCGCATTAAAAGCACTGAAGCCACGTGTCTAAATTGCGGGTTAGCGTCCATCTTTGAGTAGTCTATGGTGGAGCCTTGCACGACAGTCCAATCTCAGAGCAGAATACGGAGTCGAGCACAGAGAAGGCAAATCCGAACCATTCAAGACTTACCTGGGGCAACGTCAGGAGACCGGTGAACTAACCACGCTTCACTATCAGCCAGGGGCTGAAAAGATAAGTTCCTTGAAAAAGGGAACTCTCCAAATCAATGCCACATATGTTTGTCATCCATGATGAAAAACACTTGAATTGTGAGACACCTAATACATACAGCAGACACTAATTCCATCGACAATACTATCATCCACCATCTATTCATTTTATTGCAATAAACCAATTGGGTGTATACACTGTACCCCAGGCTTTGTTCCTTCCATTAGATGTTGAATATTGTCTATGTTTATCTTCCTTTATAAGGGAGGGGGGGCTCGTAAAATATAATATAAATTAAAGAATAATAATAATAGATAACTGAGAAGGGGACGACGGTAGCGAGAGACCAAATATCTCCTTACAATCTTTTCCAGACCTGTCGAGTTAGGAGAATTTACCCTCTTCGTCACCCTTCGGAAGTGGGAAAACCCAGCAGGGATTCCTTGAGCCAAATCTTACACATCAGATCTATTATTTCCTCTAAATAATTCTCTTATCCTTTAAACGCTACGTGACACTGGGGTCTCAGTCCGGGATTTGAACTTATGTATTTTATCATACCTCTGGGATAGTATCATTCATTCAGTCATTACAGTATTACCATTTTAACACCATGTATTTTCACACAGTGAGCTCTAGAAAGACAGAAAACATTTTTTTCTAGAATTTCAGGGGGGGGCATTGATTGGTGAATGACCTTTATTTATGTTGTGTTGGGTTTTAATTAAGTTAGTTCTTGCTTTTGTATTTCATTGAATTACAGACCTTAAGTCTCCATAACTGTAGTAACTTCATTCTACAAGCAGTCTGATAAATTAATTAGTATTTACTTGTTGTTAGAATAGAATACTATTGGAAAGGTAGCACACTAGCTTACTCAGTGTGGACTATAACAGCAAAAGATGGCTGAAATAGTTAAGCTTAAGGCAGCACTAGGGGGAGGCCGGTCGAAGTCGAGATCTAGGTTATAGTGGGGTGGACCTTGCAAATTATGTCATTGTTGAGACTGATAAGTATTACGCTCGAGAAACAGCGAAAGCTGAAAGAGAAGAGCGAATAAATTTAGCAGAAATAGATGAGATGATAGAAGCTGTAGACGCTAGGGAATGAAGCGAGAGAGATGAACGCGAGCATGCATTGAAGATGAAGCAGTTAGAGATTGCAGGGACAAGCTCAAAGAGTTGAACCGGTAGCCGGTGCGACCGAATCTACCTCCTCAGGCAACCTATCGCCACGGTCAGATGATATGACCCTCCTTGCACGCAGGGGGCACAGGACCTTTTGCCATCCTCACTCATGTCAAAATTGGGAGTGTTGTGATCTTGACGTTTCCATTTGAAGCTTTCTCGGAACAAGCCGGCTCGATCGATAGGTATTTGGACAAATTTGAGAAGTTTGCCACCCTGTTTGGTTTGGCGAAAAGCAAGCCGAACCTGAAACTGTCGCAAGGGATTAGAGGAACTGCTTATGACATATATAGCAAGCTTCCTCCAGGTTTACAGGATGACTACGACTCTCTGAAAAAGGCACTATTGGTTCGTTATGAGCTACATGCTGACGCCTATAGGAAGAGGTTCCGTAACGCTAGGAGGGAAGTTGGCGAGAGCGTTGCTCAGTTTGCTGCGAGACTGGATTCCTACGTGGAGAAGTGGGGTGCCCTAGGGAATTTTACTCATGATTGGGAAGGCCTGAAGGAAATGGTCATGATCGAACAACTGAAGGACACCATGACTTCCGACATGAGAAGATTCCTGACAGAGAATGGGGCCAGCACTTTGCAATCCATAGTCCAGTTAGCGGAACAATATCAGGCAGCACTATCAGAGAATCCACCACAGAGACGGAAACAACCAGATTACGTACCTAGACAGACAGCTCAGTCACACATGGACCCCCAAGTGAAACCACCGTATACTAACTTCAAAAAGCATGACAAGCCAGACTACAAGACTACTCAGAGATCTAATTTCCAGCAGCAGAGGCAAGGGGAAAAATGGTGTAAGCACTGTAGAACCATCACCCACAATACGCAGGAGTGCAACCGGAAAAACCCACCTCATCATGCTGCCTGCTTGCGTAAAAGTGCCACAAGGGGAAATGGACCGGAAGAACCTGTGGACAAACCCCGACATCCCCCGGTCGTTGAGACAGTCCTCGTAAATGACCAAGAGGTGACCTGCCTTTATGATACAGGCCTTGCATTCGACGCAGCTGTCTGTGCATCCCTAGTCAAGCCTGACCAGATGACAGAAGACACTATAGAAATACAAGGACCTACTAAAAGTGCAGCACCTATGCGTTTGGCCATAGCCAAGATTAAGGTCAAATCAAAATATGTGACTGGGGAAATCAGTGCAGCGATCTTGGACGACCCTATTTATCCCTTGATCTTAGGGTGTAGGTATGTGTTCTTGGGAGAACCCATTCACCCTCTGGTTGTGGCGGCTGTCACCACTAGAGGACAGGCCAAACGGAATACGGAGTTGGAATCCCCACCCAACATCCTTCCTGAGGAATTAAAAAAGGCACAAAAGGAGGATCAATCTCTAGCACCCTGCTACAACAAACTACCGAGAGCGCACACTCCTCTCCAAAAGGGAGACTTCTACAAGAAAAATGGGCTGTTGCATCGGAAAGCAGGAAATGGAGGACAGGAACATGGGCAACTTGTGGTTCCATCAGCCTACCGAGCCCAGGTCCTAGAAATGGGCCATGCCCTTCCGTTTAGTGGCCACATGGGCATAAGTGCCACGATTCAGCGTATTTCATGTCATTATTATTGGCCAGGTATCAACGCCGATATCCAGAGATATGTGAAATCATGCCCACAGTGCCAGAGGACAGCGCCGAAACACTGGACGGCCCCAGCCACTCTGGGAGAAATGCCAATCTTGGGCACGCCCTTCGAACGAGTAGCGGTGGATATTGTGGGTCCACTTACTCGTAGCAAAAAGAGAAACAGTTATATACTCACGTTAGTGGATTGTTGCTCCATGTGGGCAGAGGCTATTGCTATGCCCGCCTGTGATTCCAAGCATGTTGCTGAGGCTTTGCTCACCATATTTACTCGGCTAGGGTTTCGTCACAGATCCTGACAGATAATGGTTCCCAATTCCGAGGAAAACTCACCGAGAAAGTGTTTAGGATATTTCAGGCCCGACATATCCACACCTCTCCCTACCACCCCCAGGCAAATGGCCAGGTGGAGCGGTTTAACGGGACCCTTATTTCCATCCTTCGGAAACTTGCGCAGGAAAAACCAGAGAGCTGGGATCAATACTTACCCGCAGCACTATTTGCTTACCGCGAAGTACCCCACAATTCTTCTGGGATGCCTCCTGCCACATTGCTGTTTGGTAGACCTATAAAAGGACCTTTAGAGGCACTGTTACCTACTTGGACAGATGATAAAGCTGATGAGACGGTCACCTCTGCATCCCAATACGTGAATGAGTTGACCCAACGCCTTAAAACAGGATGGGAACTGGCAAAGGAAAATGTACGCTGTGCCCGTCGTAAACATGCACGTTACTACAACCGCACTGCGAAGGATAGGGAGCTAGAAGTAGGAGAACAGGTATTATTACTCCTGCCCAGTAGCAATAATAAATTGCAAATCGGGTGGAGAGGTCCATATAAAATTGTTGAGAAAATGTCGCGCACCAATTACAAGATTGCATAAAAGGGGACGCAGACAATTTACCACATCACCCTGCTGAACCAATATTATGAACGACCAGGTGCAGAACCAGCCCCTTTCCTGACCCTGGCTATTGCGACGGCAACTGAGGCAGAACCCCTGACCTCCTGTGAATACCCTCTTCGTCAGTGCGAAACTCATCAAGATGTTCAGATTAGTTCAACTTTAACGGAGGATCAGCAGACACAGGTTTCAACAGTTGTTGAGAAAACACACTAGTACACTCACGGATAAACCTGGCATGACCAACCTGATAGAATTTGATATGAAGCTAACAGGACCTCGCCCCGGTACGAGTTTAAGAACTATCCTGTTCTTATGCTAAGGCAAAGGCATTGAGTGAGGAAATCGAGTACCTGCTTAAGGAAAATATTATCTCAAAATCAGAGAGTCTCCTTATAGTGCGAGTGGTGTTGCTTAGAAAAATCCACAGGAGAACATTCGCCTCTGCATAGACTACCGAAGGCTCAAACGCTGTAACGGAATTTCAAGCGGAGCCCTTACCTGATCAGAATCAGCTTTTCACCAAGCTGAGTGTAGAGCGCGATACTTTTCGAAGATAGACCTTAGCTAAAGGGTACTACCAGATCCCGTTTATTAAAAGAGGAAATTCGACACATGTTTAGCATTCAGTACTTCTGAGGGCCATTACGAGTTTAATGTATTGCCATTTGGGCTAAGCAACGCCCCAAGCGTCTTTACTCGTATGATGAGGAAGCTACTGGAACCCCCTGAACCACCCTGGGATAAGTAATTTCATGGACGACATACTTATTGCCACGAACACCTTTGATGAGCACCTGGACGCGGTTTCCCTACTCTTCGAAAGACTTAGAGAAACAGGACTCACCGCTCGCCCTACAAAATGTCAAATTGCCTGCGAGCAACTAGAATTCCTGGGACACACCATCTCGCATGGATGCATGTACCCAGATGCACGTAATATTGAGAAGTTACAGCGGGCCGCACGACCCCAGACTAAAAAGGATGTCAGGTCATTTGTGTCTCTATGTGGCTTCGACCAGATATATATTAAAGATTTTAATACCCTGAGTGCGCCACTGACCGCATTAACCAAGAATGGGAACCCGGACAAAGTAACCTGGACAGCGGAGTGCAAAAATGCCTGCACGCTGCTGAAGGAGAAACTCACAGCTAGGCCAATTCTGTGACTGCCTGACTTAACTCTGAACTTTACGCTGCGAACAGATGCTAGCAATATAGGGATAGGAGCCACTCTCCTGCAGCCTAGTGATAGACCTTCTGCAACTCTGTTCCCCATTGCATATGCTAGTAGGAAATTGAACCCTGCTGAACAGAACTACTCTACCATCGAACGAGAATGTCTGTCGCTAATATGGGCTGTGCAGAAGTTTCAACCATATTTATACGGGAAAAAGTTCACGGTGCAGTGTGATCATCAACCGTTGATATTTCTTGCAGCGTTGAAGAACCTTAATGCCCGGCTTATGAGATGGTCACTACTGTTGCAGCCATATTCCTTTCACATAGAATACATACCTGGGAAGAACAACATAGGGGCAGATTTTTTGAGCAGACATCCGGATGCAACCGAGGAGATATGAGAAACTGAAAAAGAAGAGGAAGACAGGACCAGAGGAGTTGGACGGAACGTCAAACTTGAGGAAGGGCTTGTGTGACAACTTGCCCAATCTTCTCTTCATTTTTTATTATTATTTACGTGACATCATTTTTTTCTCATCCTCAATGCATGATCGCAAAGTCCTGGGAATTGTCACTTGCGGAAAATCTCCTAGCGTTCGGTATTTTCTCCTCGCTATTTTTAGATACGACGTCATTGTTGACCAATGACCTCGGTAGCAAGAAACCCGCTTTAATTTAGGACTGCTTAAACTTGGGAGAACCAGTTTAGGCCACTTAGGAAAACATCACGTGACTTTTAACGTTATTGATTGGAGCATCTATACGAGGCTAAGGTCACATGATGCACGCTACGGATCACGTGTCCAAGCAGAAATGACCCGCTAAAAGTGCGCCAAACACGGCCATTTTTCACTTACGCCCAGGTAACCAAGAAAGCTAGACCTAAGCCAGATCGGCGAATTCTCGCATTAAAAGCACTGAAGCCACGTGTCTAAATTGCGGGTTAGCGTCCATCTTTGAGTAGTCTATGGTGGAGCCTTGCACGACAGTCCAATCTCAGAGCAGAATACGGAGTCGAGCACAGAGAAGGCAAATCCAAACCATTCAAGACCTACCTGGGGCAACGTCAGGAGACCGGTGAACTAACCACGCTTCACTATCAGCCAGGGGCTGAAAAGATAAGTTCCTTGAAAAAGGGAACTCTCCAAATCAATGCCACGTATGTTTGTCATCCATGATGAAAAACACTTGAATTGTGAGACACCTAATACATACAGCAGACACTAATTCCATCGACAATACTATCATCCACCATCTATTCATTTTATTGCAATAAACCAATTGGGTGTATATACTGTACCCCAGGCTTTGTTCCTTCCATTAGATGTTGAATATTGTCTATGTTTATCTTCCTTTATAAGGGAGGGGGGGGGGGGCTCGTAAAATATAATATAAATTAAAGAATAATAATAATAGATAACTGAGAAGGGGACGACGGTAGCGAGAGACCAAATATCTCCTTACAATCTTTTCCAGACCTGTCGAGTTAGGAGAATTTACCCTCTTCGTCACCCTTCGGAAGTGGGAAAACCCAGCAGGGATTCCTTGAGCCAAATCTTCCACATCAGATCTATTATTTCCTCTAAATAATTCTCTTATCCTTTAAACGCTACGTGACAAATGGCATAGTCGATCACTGACTTCTCATTCTTTGTTGGTTCACATCTAGTGTATGCATGTATGCACTTATAGGGGAACTTTGTGTTTGTAATGATCAGATTCTGCTCACTGCAGAATCTAAGGAGTCGCTTTCCATTGTCATTGAGAGTATCTTCTCCATATCTTTCGATAACTCCACCCCATCTAGCATGGTCATTTCCAACTCTGGCATTAAAATCTCCGAGCATGATAACTTCATCTAGGCAGTCATCCACTGTCCTTTGAAGCAGCTCGAAGAATTCTTCCGAGACAAAGTTCCATCCCTGGATACTATCTTTTTGATTTGTGGCCACAATGCAACCCACGCCCCCTTTACCTCTTTCAGATATGCATGCCGCAACCAACCACTTCAAACCTTGCAAAGCACAGACTGAGAGTCTGACACAATGATAGCCTTTGTTAATGAAGTTATTAACCTTAAGTCTGCAGTAACAGCCTCAACCTCCATTGTCATGCTGGAAGTTGTTATCTTGTAAGCCCCGCTATGTTCATATGTTCAGTCTATGTATATATTAACACATGAACTATGTTCATATACATGACAGTATAAAAACTGTAGAGCTTTGTAGTCAAAATTTAAAAAAAGAGATATTTAATACCTGAGGTACCCCCATCATGATGATGCGGTACATGCTTGGATTAATGTCAATTAGATCCAGATATGTGATGGCCCAGTCAAAAGCCTATATGCGAGTAACCAAAAGGCACCCCCTACATGGAAACATAGCTGACATTAAGGGAGCGAGAATAAAGTGGGGAATGTCATGGATGGCACAGGTAACGATTAAGCAGGCGACCACAGTTGAAAATATATTCAAAAGGGAAAAGTGGAGTAAGTCAGATGAGAACTGGATTAACTATCAGCAAGTCATCATCATCCTTGGTAGAGAGTGCAGAACTTGGACCAATGGGAGGGCAGAGCTGGAAATTGATTAACTGATAAATGATCATGCTGGGAATGATGATGCCCTCTACACAAGAATGGAGGTACAGGCAGCTATTCAAGACTTAAATCTTCAGGAACTGGTGTGGATCCACTGTCCTGGTCATGCAGGTGTTTATGGGTACTCTGCAATGAAAAACCTGACAGACAAGCTTAAAGAGCACCCATAGAATGTGCACTGGATATGGATAAGGGAGAGATACTGAGGACAAGTACTGTAATGATCACCTATTAGAGAATAACACTGCACCAATGAATCATCAAGGCTAAGATTGCTGGTATGTATACAACCAACAGGCATCAAGAACAATTAGCATTCATACCCATGACACTTGCTGAGGGAGATTGAGCCCAGAGTGCAGTGATGTCAATTTTGATCATCAATATCAATAACATTGAACTATAACTGTTTATGGGTTGTGGAGAAAAAAATTGCATTAGCTACCTTCACAGGATATTATTATCGTGATAAGGAACGAGGTGTTTGATCCAATATTGCAAGTGTAGATCTGTTCAATAAATGAGAATGCTAAGGCACACTGATAGTTTACAAAAATAATTAACAAATAAACTACTCACTTCATAACCTGGTTCCAGTTTTATTTTTTCATCATTGAATGCAGTTGAAGCCTCAACATGACTTGAAATCTGAGAAAAAAAAGAGTGATTGACCATAGCAGGATATCTCACACTGCATTTTGGAAGTAAAACTAATGTACACAGCAAAGAGAGATCAAAGCTGTACACATAACAGACAACATACAAATATTATATACTTTAATTAAGCTTCATTAAATGTATGTAGGTAAAATAAAATGAAGATGTAACCTCATTAACTTGTTCCTGTTTCACCCTGACGTCCAGACCAGAGGAGCCATTTTCAATATTCCCTTCATCCTGGTGGGATCAAACACAAAAATCATATCAGTCATTGCTATATTTTTAATAGTATTTACTGTGACACTGAAAAGATGTGCTGTCCAATAACACCATGTACATTTGTGGTGGTGGTAATGGCCTCTAAAATACTGTAAACAACAGCAGGGTTAGTCAGAGAACCTGGTGATCGAGGTTTTCACTTGCCTCCATAGATTAGTGGGTACCTTCTTCGGAGGTGCATAGCCTTTAATTCCACTTTAATATAAACAATTGAACATTTGAATAGTTTAACACTAAATAGGAGAAGAAGCAACGTAACAAGGCCACTGGGCTGTGGCAATGGTGTGCATGTCCTCTTTGTTGCTCAGAGTAAGCAGTTCTTCCTTGGTGATGGTATTCGATCAAAAGATTCTGAGAATTTTTCTTAGGCAGAATGTGTGGAAAGAGGACAATTTTGACATGTTCTTCTCTGTTACTCTCTAGCATTCTGTACCACAGAGAAACAAAGAAAGTACACAGCTCTCATGTAATCTTAATTTGGTGTTTGTGCTGTACTGAGAGGACTTCCAGGTGTTGCTTAGACTAGCAAAGGCTGTTCTCACTTTATTCATTCTGTTGTTGATGTCGTAGCTTGTTCCGCTGTCTGGTGTTATTATGCATACTAGGTATGTAAATGTGTCTGTTCCAGCTTCTGGTTCCTTATTATTATTGGCTCAGGATTGCCCACACTGAGTGTCATGACCTCTGTGTTCTTTAGATTGATGTTCAGACCCACCTGCTGGCTATACTTGTTTTTTTCTTGGATGTGTTGATGTGAATGTGTGAATAGTGAAATGCCATCTGCATATTCTAGATCTTCCAGTATAGAAAACATTGTGCATCTTATTCCTCTTGGACTGCCATCTATTGTCTGGTGCATCACCAAGTCTATGACTGTCATGTCAGCAGTAACAAGAAATTTTTAAAAAAGAAATATTTAAAAACTCACTTTATAATCCTGCTCCAATTTCATTTTTTCATCCGTAAATGGGAACTGTGTTTGACTATTTCTTGGAGGCTGGAAAGAAAAATTATGTTTCATATAAATATACAACAAATTCTGAAATCTTAAAAACATTAAAAATCTTTACTGTGGTAGATGATGATGTGGAGATGTAAGTGGTGTTAATTGCAAACATTACATTAGAGAAATATCCACTTTCTAGCATACTGCAGGAGATATCCAAGCAAATATTATTGCTATCTAATTTCTCGTTGTAGATATGCTGCATTCTTTTTCTGTGTCTCTACTCCTTTCATTTATTCCCTGTGGGTAAAGTGTAGGAGTAACATTCCCTACTCCGAATCTTTTGGCCAGATACCATCGCCAATCAAAATCTGCTTACTCGGAGCAAGCAAGAGGACATGCACACCATCATAGCTGGCAGACGCTGGAGTTGGGTTGGCCATGTCCTCAGAAGAGACCCCAATGCCATTACAAGAACAGCTATGCTATGGACCCCTGAAGGAAAACGAAACAGAGGCTGACCAAAAACAACTTGGCGGAGGACTGTGGAAACTGAGTTGCAAAGAACGAACCAGAGTTGGGGCACTGTACGAAGGATGGCCACCAACCGAGCAAAGTGGAATCAATTTGTTGCTGCTCTACAAGACGCCACCAGGTGTGATGACCGCTGACTGCTTTGACGGTCGGCGGCTAAAGATCAAAGAAGAAAGAACATTCCCTGCATATTTCATTATGTGTTAAAAGATTTTTTTTTTTTCAAGAATACTTTTATTCTTCATTCTCTCACTACATGAGATTCATTCATTCATCCGTAACCCTCCACTCCCAAAGGAGCATAGATCTTCAACAAACACATTCCAAATCCTCCTGTCACGTGCCATCATCTCAAGTTCTTTCCATGTTCTCCTCATCCTTTTCACCTCTGTTTCCAGCTCTCTTCTCCAACTACTTGAGATACTTTACAGTAATTTTCTCTGTCAGTATTCTTATGCCCCTTCACTGTTTTTTTGTTTCCACTGATTTCCTAGCTTTTATCATTCAATTATTCATAACCTTGTTGTGACAATGTGGCTTATCTGTCTCACTCTAAATTCATCTCTCTTTCCTTCTCTCTCTCTTTTCTTTATTTATCAGTTATATTCATGCTGCAATATGGTCTAGTTGGCTGTTTTTTGTCTGCATTTTTTTTTCACTCACTCAATCATCATGGTGCTACTAATGGTCATTAAGTAAATACCACAAATGCTTAAACCCCAGATTATCAGACATGGTCAGACTTAAAGTCTACAAATTTTGATTGCCTCATAGTATCCTATTCAAGAGACCAGAAGGGATTAGCCAGGGAGAGAGATTTGGGCCATGTAAAACCCTTATCTGTGTCTGGGTAAATGATATGGTACAACACTGGTACAAGATATGTGTCAATAGATAGGAGAGTTTAACTTAAGTCATGACATCTTACCTGACACTCGCAAATCTATGGCGAAGGCAATAGCAAAGAGTCACGATCGTTCCAGAACATATAAGAAAACACTCATATAAGGTCGAGGCTGAGGCATAAACGTCACTTTACACACACACCATGGAAGAGTGCAACTATATGACAAGAATTCTGATTGACAAACTCTTTGGAAATTAGATAAGTGGTGTTAACGGGTTTACTCTGTTCAGACACTTAGGTTTCTCAGTGGAGAAGCATTCACTGTTGTAGATTTTGAGTGTTCAACACGTGATGTAACAAACCAGCAAGTCTTAGACCAATCAGCAGAACTAAAAGCCAGAGATACCATCAAGTCTTAAAGGAGTCTAGATCAGCAATTGCATGTATAAAGTCAAACCACTGCTGGATGACAGCCAATAACCACCTCCACAGGTGCTGACAACACAGGATTACAGCTAAGTCTAAAAGCCTAAGATTTTTTCCTCAATATCTCAGCCAGATCTTAACTCAGAACCTCACAACAAGAATAATCAAGGAACATTACTTACAGTGCATTCCCATACCTGTCAACTTGTACGAATGTTTAGTACGATGTATGTAGTTTTGATACTTTTAGCAGTGTATGGCTGTACAGACTTGTGTATGGATTTTTCTATTTTTAATTCCAGGAATTTCGGCATCTGTTTTTAAACTGAGGTCATTCCCAGCCCCCAATCAAATCCTTTTATACCCAACAATTTGGCAAAAACTTTGAATTCGGCTTCAAACACTTTCGGTTTTCAGCGTGACATGACATATTTTTAAAGTTACCAGTTATCAACGACCACGCTTGCTTGCCACCACACTTTGCCATTTTGTTTAAAGAAAGCTAAGTACGTATAACTTGGTTAAATATTGCTGTTGTTTAGCTTTGTTGCAATTTAATCACTGTCTTAATCTTTCCATTTATATATATTTCCGATAAATTGTCATAATATTCAGTGTAGGCCCTACATAACTAGACAAAAAAAGTTTGTTTGTGTTGCGTAGCCCTACTTTATTCCAACTCTCAAGATTTGCTTTGTTTTTTTGTAAAGTCTTTTTTGATCCTTAGCTGCCGACGGTCAAAGCAGTCAGTGGCCTGGTAGCGTCTTGTAGGGCAACAACAAATTGATTAAACTTTGCTCGGTCGGCGACCATCCTTTGTACAGTGCCCCAACTCTGGTTCATTCTTTGCATCTCAGCCTCCACAGTCCTCTGCCAAGTTGTTTTTGGTCAGCCTCTCTTTTTTTTTCCTTCAGGTGACCATAGCATAGCTGTTCTTGTGATGGCATCGGGGGGTCTCTTCTGTGGACATGGCCAACCCAGCTCCAGCGTCTGCCAGCTATGATGGTGTGCATGTCCTCTTGCTTGCTCCGAGTAAGCAGATCTTGGTTGGTGATGGTATTCGATCAAAAGATTCGGAGAATATTTCTTAGGCATGTTGTGTGAAAAGAGGACAATTTTGACATTTCCTTCTCTGTAACTCTCCAGCTCTCCACGCCATAGAGAAGCACAGAAAGCACACAGCTCTGACATAATCCTAATTTTGTGCTTGTGCTGTACTGAGAGGACTTCCAGATGTTGTTTAGACTAAAAAAGGCTGTTCTTGCTTTGTTCATTCTGTTGTTGATGTCTTTGCTTGCTCCGCCGTCTGGTGTTACTATGCATCCTAGGTATGTGAAGGCATCTGTATGTTCCAGTTGCTGATTCCCTACTGATATGGGCTCAGGGTTGCTCACATTGAGCGTCATGACCTCTGTCTTCTTTAGGTCGATGTTCAAGCCCACCTGCTGGCTAAACTTATTAAGTCTATCCGTTTTTTCCTGGATGTGTTGATGTGAATGTGCTAGCAGTGCAATGTCATCTGCATATTCCAGATCTTCCAATGTAGAAAATGTAGTCCATCTTATTCCTCTTGGATTGCCCTCTGTTGTCTGGCACATCACCCAATCTATGACTGTTAAAAATAGAGTGGTTGATAAGGGGCATCTCTGTCATACTCCTGTCTTCACTTCAAAGGTTAGGTTGCTCTGCCCAATGCTACACGTAAAGTTGGCATAAAGGCTTTTTATGATTGACACTATGCAGCTTGGAATTCCATAAGCCCTCAGTATTTGCCATAAACTGTCCCAATGTATACTGTCAAAAGCCTTTTCAAAATCAACAAAATTAATGTACAGCTGTCTTTGCCATTCTGAGCACTGCTCTATAATGTTCCTGGGGGTAAATATATGATCTACACATCTTCTGTTCTTTCTAAATCCTGCTTGTTCTTTCCTCAGTTTGTGGTCTACTGCTATTGAGATTCTCTGTATAATTATCCTGCCAAGTATTTTGCTGGGAACTGAGAGAAGAGTTATTCCTCTCCAATTATTGCAGTCTGCAAGATCTCCCTTCTTGGGCAATTTGACAATTATTCCTTTTCTCCACTCTGTTGGTGTTGTCCCTGTTTTCCAGACTTGTGCAAATAGTGGTTCTAATAGTTCTGCTGCTAGCTCAGGGTCTGTCTTAAATAGCTCTGCATTTAAGTTATCATGACCAGGAGCTTTTCCATTCTTTAACCCTTTGATTCCTGTGGTGATTTCTTCTTTTCGTGGGATGTCTGTATTAACATCTAGATCATTTTCAGCCTCAGGAACATTCAATTGTGTCTCTGGTGGTTCCTTATTCAGAGTTTCTCTGAAATGCTCTGCCCATCTTGTTTCCTGTCCCTCGACTGTTGTGATGAGATTTCCGTGCTTATCTCTTACTAATGTAATATTGTTTGCACCTCGTTTTCCACTGATGATTTTAGTTATTTTGTATACTGTGCTTTGTTCATTTCTCAGTACTGCCTCTTCTGCCTGTCTTGCAAGGTCATCCAAAAATGTCCTTTTGTTAGCTTTTTGTAAAGTGGCGATCTATTATCACTGGTCTAGGCTACCAACTTTTAAATAATAATTTTGTAAATTTTTGGTAGTACGTTTTTTCTTCTTAGGTTTGATATTGTGTTCATAATTTGGTTTTTTTGTTGTTGTTTTTTTGTGTGCTGTTAGCCGTTTGCTTTGCTTCGTTGTATTTTATTTTTGTCGTTCTCTTAATCATTCCAGTTATATTTTGACCATTCAAATATTTCCAATAAATTAATGTCAAAATATTCTGTGTCTGCCCTACACAACTAGAAAAATTGTTTGTTTGTGTAAACTTTGCTGCTTTATTTTTCACTAAAAAAAATCAACACAGACTGCAGGAGGTCCATGAATGCGGACAGACTCAATTCGTTTTTACAGTGTAAGATTAGCATTGATACATGCTGGGCAGGCTTTAAGCCCACAAATGCAATTCTGCAAAGTGATTAACCTAGTCGGTTATATTAGGGCGCATGTCCAAATATAAAAGAACTTTAGGTCTAGATTTTTTATTATAAAACAAAACACTGTGCATCAAAGGAATAATGTACCTCACGATCACTAAGTTTTTTTTATATGTAAAGAACAACATGAGACTATTAGCATGTTTTATATCACACTAATTCAAATGCTAATAGATTTGTATATGTCATTTCTCATTTTAAAACTGTATTGTGTATAATTTATTAATATATTTTGTTGCGTAAGGAATTTTGGGTGTTTGTAAGGATTTTTTTGGTCCGGCATACAGGTTTTTGTCTCAGGAGGTTGACAGGTATGCATTCCTGATTATGACAAAGTCAACACTTCATTCTAACATGTCCCATAAGTAAAACTCTCTTGATAGTGCACGAGTGCACGTGATGAAAAATGCAAAAGACTAAGAGTTGGTTATTTAGTGTTTATGATGATATTATTTTCACTTATAATTTCATTTTACTTATCCATATATGTGATTAATGAATTAAATATATGTCCGTAGGGTATTCCCATTACCAAGTGATCAAGTTATTTTCTTATCTTTACTGTCTCATAACCCATATATGTGGCAATTCCTTGTAACACGAGGGTGGGGGCTTATTTATTTATAATATAATAATAAGAATTGTAATATTCAGTAAGGATAATAGGAGGAAGACATGTCACAAGGAAACAGAGTCCATTCTCAAGTGCCCTTCTAAGATATTATCTCTTTGTGAGAATATTGGCCTTCCTACTTTATAGGAGTCTTAAAATGTCATGAGCCACTAATAAGATCCTACTGTCCTGTACATCAAGTCAATGTCTTTCCATATCTACTTTGTTGATGACTGTCACGGAGTGTTTTGAGGGTATTTTGCAAGTGTGAATGTTCCCATGCTCCAGCGGGAGTTTATTAGTCAGGTGAGTTGTTGTGAGTTGGGAATGCTTGCCTTGTAATATTTTAGTATATGGACTGTGTGAACATTGCTTAAGACAAGCCGTTAGCCACAGTTATGCGTGAATGAAGATCAGTGGAGCATGAAAGAGTTTCACGGGTTTTAGTGAAGACGCAGGAAAGGGGCAGTCAGAGAGAGGAGTGTGTTGGTTTAGACGTGTGTTGAGTCAGTAGAGAGTTGAGTCAGTAGAGAGCAGACAGTAGACAGGAGACAGCGTAGAGCGTAGAGAAGAGAAGGGTGGATGTCTATAGTAGTGCGTGAGTAGAGGGCCAGAGTTGTATTGTAGATGTTGCATGAAGTAGCCTATTTGTGGCTGTAGTTATTCCGAGGAGCAGAGTGTGTGTGGATACTCGGGATTTGTGATGTATCTAATATTTGTAATGGCCCTACGTCCATTGTGACTTATTGTGAATATAATATATTGTTGGAGATTGACATAGCTGTTGGAGTTGTTCTTTAGACAATGAGCTATATGTGTGGTGTATAAGTGTTGTCTGACTTGCTATATCCACCTACATACACCCTACGTCACATTGGGGGCCGTCTATTTGGATGTACCAGAGAACCCAAAGTTGTGCAGTACTAAAGTGATCAGAGGTCATTTGGTCAACAGTCTACAGTTTGTTTTTCAACGCAACGAAGTGTCGCAACTTTACAGTAACTAGACAATTCGACACTGTTCAAATCTGGGTCAACGGTCAGCTGTGACTGTGTGCTGACGAGTAAACAGTGTGCTAGGAATACTGTCTTACAGGTCTGTTTACATTCATTGCTTCCTGGGGCTGTGAAACAGTGTGTTGTGACCAGGAGAATCTGTGGTGAACAGAAGAAATAGACGTGTGAAGCTGTCGTGTTGCTGTGAAGTGCTTGGTTTTTCACTGTCTGTGTAGCCGGGGGTGCTACAGAATCTAAACTGAGTGTATTGTGCTGATCTGTGTGTGGTCTTCATATTTCATCAACCTTGGGGCTGGCTGAAGACATTATAAACATATCTACATGCTTGGGATTTAAGTATTATGTAGTTGTTCTGTGAACAATTAGTGTTCTTTATAATTCCTTGAGATACAGTTTAATTAGATATTATTCTGGTGTTGTTCATTTAAGGAAGTTACGTAACATTCTTTTCTAGTATGCTAATGTTCTATTATAGTGTTTACTAAGTTCTAATTAAAAGGTAATTTTTGTTTTATATAGTGCTATTTCCTAAGAAACCAGTAGTTCTTCTCGTATTCTGAATATTTCTATTTCACATGTAGCCTCTTCTCTTTAATTTTGGTACTTTCTTCTTTCAGTAGTATCATTTTTTTCTACTTCATCTTTAGTATCGCTGTTCTACTGTAGTTAGTTTTCACTCTGTCTTTGTATGTTTATATGTGATGTAGGTTTAGGTTAAAGTGCATTTAGAACTAATTGTATATCTACTTTACCTATAACTGTGCTGATCCTACCTGTCATCCTTCTTCTAGTGCTTCTGTCCATTTTATTTGTGTGTCATAATAGCTTGAATTATATACTAAGTGTGTATTAACATATTCCTCACAGGAACTGTTGTAGTGTTGGCGCTTCTCAAAGTTACTGCTGCAGAGGTGACTTGGAGACAACAGATCAGATCAGTTTATTGCCATAGCCTGCCATTCCAGTACACCAGAAAAAGCTACGTAACCTTAGTTTGTTTTGGTTTATCATTCTAAGGCCTTAATTCATGTATTTGTCCAGGTTGCTCTATAGGCTTCCCTTGGCATTCATTGTTTCAGTGTTGTTGTTGGATGTGACGATTATGTTATTTATTTGTGTTTTGATTTCATCTGTAGGATTTTGCGCTATTTATTCTAAGAAGGGGTCCTATCCTGTGGGCAGGATCAGTTGTATTGCCCTTCACGAATAAAGTGTGCATTTTTGCATTAGTTGTTTATGTGCAGTTTGTTGTTGGTTGGATATTACATTCCCTCTTTGACGTTCTGTGTATATGGTGTATTCTTCAGTCATTTTCTGCTTGCACTATCCTGTAAATACGTTAATTTTTTCAATCTCCTGTTTTCATGCGTTACAGAGGTCAGGTACTGTATATTTCAATATTACTTCTATCACACATCTTTCCTTGTTCTTGTTACTGACCTACCAAGTTGTTGTTTGTTAAATTAGGGTGTACTGTTTATCATCATCATTTGTGTCATTGTTTGTTTTGTAGGGCTAATAATTTATTTGAGTAAGACATTGAGTAGGGTATCACCTTAGTGGTTATTTAAGATATTATTTTGAGGTGTGACCTACTTTGACATTAAGTTAAAGTATTTGAGGTCTATATAAGTCATATATATTTGTAATCATGTCAACACTTATGGATTTTATCCTTGTCGGTGAGAAGATAGGAAAGTCGGGAGAAGATCTCTTAGAGTTTGCACAAGCTCAATTAAAAGAGGTGCAAAGTCAATATAAAGAGGCGCAGGAGAGACAAGAATGATATGAGGAGCGAGAGAGAAAGAAAACGGAAGCAGAGGGAGAGACTAAGAGATTAGAGATACAAGCACAGAAAGAAATGAGATAGAAGCACAGAAAGAAATGAAAGAGATAGAAGCACAGAAAGAAATTAAAAAGATAGAAGTGGACAAAGAGGTATCATTGAGAAGACTTGAGTTAGAGAAATCGGGTTCAGACTCATCATCAAAAAAAGAGTACGGGAGTATGTACCAGTTGAATCTCCCAATTTTCAACGAATCCATAGATTTTATGGACTGTTTTTTGGAGAGGTTTCAAACGAAGGCAACTACCTTAAAGATTAGTAAAGAACTGTGGGGATCACTGTTGACAGATTATTTAACAGGGTCAGCATTAAAAACAGTTTTCCAATTAACTGTGGAAGATAGATTAAATTATGACATAGTGAAGGAAACTTTTTTACACAAGTACAGGTTAAATGAACAAGGCTATTGGTTAAAGTTCCACAGTGCGATGCCAAGTAGTGAACAAGATTTTGTGGAGTTTATCACAGAGATTAAGATGTTATTGAATAGGTGGATTGACCTATCGGGCATTGCTAAAGATTTTGATGGCCTATGTGATTTGATCTTACGTGATAAGGTGATGTCTTCATGTAGCTCCGATTTGTTTGCTTTTTTTCAGGAGAGAAAACTGGAGAATATTTCAGCTATGTCACAATTAGGGCAACAATACACAACAGCACATCCAGGCAGACCAATTCATAAATCGGCGTTGCCAGAAACCTTTACGACATGTTCAGCCAAGCGGTGTTATGAAACACGACCATATCGAAGACAAAATTCTCGTAGTGGTGAGAGACCTTATGATAGGAAGGCAATAAGTAAGAGGTGGACAGAGACAGACTTCCGTACATCCCCCAGAAAACAGCAGAATATGACAGAGTCAGGTAGTAGAAGACCTTCTGGTTGTTTTAAATGTGGATCACCATGCCTTGGATCGAAGTTTTGTGACAAACCTGAAACACCACGTCTGGCCGAGCCTCAGACTAGTACTCAGGGTAGTCCACAGAAGAGCCAGCGTGAGGACTACAGATGCTTTGGGTGTAATGGGATTGGCCACCTTCAATCCGATTGTCCTAATAGGAAGTTTGAACGTGCAAATTCAGTGGTAGTCTTAGATACATTCAACAGCGAGAGTTGTGAAGGGTGCAGACCACTTTTTCATAAAGATGAGACACCAATTCTGATTTGTGGCCACCCACTTCCATGTTTGTCAGCAGTTCATACAGATGGAAACATAGTCTTGCATCCAGGGTACGTAGGACATAAATTTGTGTCAGTGTTGAGGGATTCAGGTTGTACAACGATTGGCGTTCGGATATCGTGCATTGAGGAGTCTTGGTTGTTGGGTCAAACTGCTCGCTGTATAACTTTTGGGGGTAGAGTTGAAGTCTATCCTCTAGCATTGATAAATATTGATACGCCATTCTTATGTGGCAAAGTGAAAGCTTTTGTTCTTGATGATAATGCGGTCACTGATCTGATACTTGGCAATATCCGTGGTATCAAAGAGTGTACAGATGAGGAAATCAAATTATGGAAGCACAAGCATAGAGATGGTCCTTATGCAGGAACGACAAGATTGCAGGGAAAACCTAGGGTAATTCCTGTGGATAGCATGTCATCTGATAATGTCCGGGTTGCTGATACTTCAGTATTAAATTTAATTTTACCACAACAAGAAGATGAATCATTTCCAAAACAGTTTGGTCAACCAAAAACTAACATTGGGAAGCATAGTAAATCAGCAAAGGATTGGGGTGAACGTAAAAGAAATATTCCGAAAAGTACAGTAAAAGAAATTAAGGTAAACTTTACTTCGCCAGAAAAAAGGTGAATGTTATGATTCTGTTAAATATCCCGAGACAAACAGGATGAAACAAGAGCATGGAAAGCTATTTGAGAAATATCGCAAAGAGAGTCGTGGTGCTCGTATGTTGCGCGAGAAACATTACAACAGAGAAACCAATGGCTTAAGAGATTTCAAACACTTTAGAGGAAGCCGCATGAATAGTAATAATTACTATGATAGTTTTCAAAGGGAATTTTGTAGTGCATTTAGGAATAGGTACAGAGGGCAAGATATAAACAGAAGATTTGGTTTTAACAAACCAAGCTATAGTGAACGAAGAGCTGGAGAAGTATACAGAGGTAGTTTCAGAGGAGATTGCCACTGGGAAGACAGAAGAGAGAGCTACCCTCTGTACAGTAGAGCACGTTGTAAATGGAGGTATGGTAGTGATAGCTGTTGTTGTAGCTGCGGTAGTAGCCATGGGTATTGTCAGCCTAAATGGAGCAGCTACCCTGAAGAGTATGTCCAAGGATGAGATTAATATGAATCCGGGAGGGGCTTCTGATAGTATAATATTGAAATTACAGATCCCAAAAACTAACATCACTAACTGAGAAGGGAAGGCCTAATAGAGTGATCTGTGCAAGTAAGTGTCAAGGTGACTTAGATAAAATTTTAGAAGATTTTTGCAAGTAGTCAAATTTTGTTGCTTTCTGATTTAGACAAAATTTTCTTTCTCAGAGCAGATGCTTCGGCATTGATCATAGGGAGTTGCAATGAGTTTTCTGCAGTCTGCCAAGTCACCAAGCTAACCAGGTGTACATTAATCATACAACCGTTTGATGTTACTAGTAGGACAAGATACCGGACAAGCTGATTTTGATTTTCATTAAGCATTCTTGCATGTAGTTTTGTTTGTGTATTTTGATGATTTGACATGAAATGTGTAGATTTTGCATGCATTTCTTTACTGTGAAAATGAAGTTTGATTAATGTTAGAAATATTGAATATACTTGTCATGAGAGTAATTAGTATGCTATTGTTATCAGTTTTGGTATAATGAATGGAAGCATTGTTTACTTTGATGATGTATTTAAGGTTTGATGATGTATAGGACTTCCATCTCTGTCTTCACGGTGAAAAACCCCAGTTTTTCACGTGGGGAAAGGGGTGGAAGTCATGGAGTGTTTTGAGGGTATTTTGAATGTGTGAATGTTCCCATGCTCCAGCGGGAGTTTATTAGTCAGGTGAGTTGTTGTGAGTTGGGAATGCTTGCCTTGTAATATTTTAGTATATGGACTGTGTGAACATTGCTTAAGACAAGCCGTTAGCCACAGTTATGCGTGAATGAAGATCAGTGGAGCATGAAAGAGTTTCACGGGTTTTAGTGAAGACGCAGGAAAGAGGCAGTCAGAGAGAGGAGTGTGTTGGTTTAGACGTGTGTTGAGTCAGTAGAGAGCTGAGTCAGTAGAGAGCAGACAGTAGACAGGAGACAGCGTAGAGCATAGAGAAGAGAAGGGTGGATGTCTATAGTAGTGCATGAGTAGAGGACCGGAGTTGTATTGTAGATGTTGCAGTAGTTATTCATGAAGTAGCCTATTTGTGGCTGTAGTTATTCTGAGGAGCAGAGTGTGTGTGGATACTCGGGATTTGTGATGTATCTAATATTTGTAATGGCCCTACATCCATTGTGACTTATTGTGAATATAATATATTGTTGAAGATTGACATAGCTGTTGGAGTTGTTCTTTAGACAATGAGCTATACGTGTGGTGTATAAGTGTTGTCTGACTTGCTACATCCACCTACATACACCCTACATGTCACAATGACCTTGTTCATTCATTTCAATTCTTCAAGACTTACTACTTGTCATGTCTACTTTGTTGATGGTCTTGCCATTTCATTTCAATTCTTCGAGCCTTTCTATTTGTCATGCCTACTTTGTTGATGGTCTTGCCATTTCATTTCAATTCTTCAAGCATTACTACTTGTCATGTCTACTTTGTTGATGGTCTTGTCATTTCACTTCAATTCTTCATGCCTTACTACTTGTCATGAATGTTTTATTTCTCCCTAGACAGAAACAGCTGAGATGGCATCAGAAACAGTTACCAAACACAATGTCAGATAGAAAACATAACCTCAAGAACAGCTGTTCTCAACCATTTTTGTGCCATGGACCCCTGTGATTTTCTAGTGAAGGATTCAGACACCTTTTATTGACCATTGAAGGCTATGGGTCCTTTATTAGAAAACAAATTTTTTAAATCTACTTGGATGCATCATTAATATTTTAGCTCACAAATAATACATTTAAAAAAAAAAAAAAAATTGTTAAAACTTATATACATATACAGTGTAAAAAAACAAAGAATATATTTCTTTGAATGCAAAAGCTTATGACAACTTTTGGAGTAAAAATTCTGATGAAAATCACATTGACATTTTAGGTTATGTATAAAGGTAAACGTAGTCCCATAGCAGATACTGCTGTAGGGGAGTGAAGTGTTTGAGACTTCACCATACTAGGTCCAGCATCAAAAAGTAGGGTGACCACTTTTCTTCCTCATCGCTTTTTCCCCTCTAACTCAAAGTCAGGTAACCATTTAGGTTATGTATATGGACCCAATACAATCTATTCATGGGACCCCACTAACTCAAAGTCAGGTAACCATTTAGGTTATGTATATGGACCCAATACAATCTATTCATGGGACCTCCCTAACTCAAAGTCAGGTAACCATTTAGGTTATGTATATGGACCCAATACAATCTATTCATGGGACCCCCCTACCTCAAAGTCAGGTAACCATTTAGGTTATGTATATGGACCCAATACAATCTATTCATGGCACCCCACAAACTCAAAGTCAGGTAACCATTTAGGTTATGTATATGGACCCAGTACAATCTATTCATGGCACCCCACAAACTCAAAGTCAGGTAACCATTTAGGTTATGTATATGGACCCAATACAATCTATTCATGAGACCCCCCTAACTCAAAGTCAGGTAACCATTTAGGTTATGTATATGGATCCAATATAATCTATTCATGGGACCCCCCCTAACTCAAAGTCAGGTAACCATTTAGGTTATGTATATGGACCCAATACAACCTATTCATGGGACCCCCCTAACTCAAAGTCAGGTAACCATTTAGGTTATGTATACTCATGACCAAAAGAAACGCACATATTAATTGTTCTGATTTTCAGACAAATAAAATAAAAAAATCAAGTTTAAATCGTCTTTAAACACAACTTTAGCAATGCAAGACGATACAGCATGTGGAAAATTTGTGCTTCGGTGAGTTGTTTATGGCGTAGATGAGCAAACGCTCAGAATAAAAATTCATTACAGTTCGTGCATTTCATGATTTCTCATGCACGACTTTTGGTTGTCTGTTGTTCACCCAATTCTCTATAAAATGCGCGTAGAACCCATAAAAATTTCACACAGCAAAACGATGCCTAGACTGAATATTGACGAGCGTAATCAAGCAGTGGGAATGCTCAGAGGTGGAGCATCAGTTAGAGAGGTGTCCCAGCCATTTCAAGTTCACCATACCTCGATTTATCGTCTATTGCATCGAAACAAACAACAGGGACCATCGCCGAACCGACCCAGGTCTGGCAATTCCACAGCAGTTGGAAATCGTAAATTGAATTGGCCATAACGCCGCTGCCCTGGCATCGTTTTGCATTGAAAGGATGTGTGACATTTTTATGGGTTCTATCTACGCACATTTTATAGAGAATTAGGTGAACAACAGACAACCAAAAGTCCGTGCATGAAAAAAAAATCTTTGAAATGCACGAAACTGTTAATGAATTTTTATTCTGAGAGTTTGCTCATCTACGCCGTAAACAACTCACCGCAGCACAAATTTTCCACGTGCCAGTATCGTCTTCTTCTTCTTTGATCCTTAGCTGCTGACCGTCAAAGCAGTCAGTGGCCATCACACCTAGTGGCGTCTTGTAGGGCAACAACAAATTGATTCCACTTTGCTCGGCCGGTGGCCATCCTTCGTACAGTGCCCCAACTCTGGTTCATTCTTTGCATCTCAGCCTCCACAGTCCTCCGCCAGATTGTTTTTGGTCTGCCTCTCTTTCGTTTTCCTTCAGGGGTCCAAAGCATAGCTGTTCTTGTGATGACATCGGGGTCTCTTCTGAGGACATGACCAACCCAGTTCCAGCGTCTGCCAGCTATGATGGTGTGCATGTCCTCTTGCTTGCTACGAGTAAGCAGATCTTGGTTAGTGATGGTATTCGGCCAAAAGATTCGGTGAATTTTTTTTTAGGCATGTTGTGTGAAAAGAGGACAATTTCGACATTTCCTTCTCTGTAACTCCCCAGCATTCCGCACCATAGAGAAGCACAGAAAGCACACAGCTCTGATATAATCTTAATTTTGTGCTTGTGCTGTTTTGGGAGGACTTCCAGATGTTGTTTAGGCTAAAGAAGGCTGTTCTTGCCTTATTCATTCTGATGTTGATGTCTTTGGCCTGGTCCGCCGTTTCTGTTGTTACTATGCCTCCTAGGTATGTGAAGGTGTCTGTCTGTACCAGTTGCTGATTCCTTACTGATATGGGCTCAGGGTTGCTCACAACAATTGAGCGTTCAATGACCTCATAACTTCTTTTTAAATTGAAGTTTCAAGCCACACTGCCTTGCTATACTTCTTAAGTCTATCCGTAATTTTACTGGATGTGTTGATGTGAATGTGCCAGCAGTGCAATGTCATCTGCATATTCCAGATCTTCCAATGTAGAAAATGTAGTCCATCTTATGCCTCTTGGACTGCCCTCTGTTGTCTGGCGCATCACCCAGTCTATGACTGTT
>JAMPIV010012122.1:0-20871 GCA_024509875.1 Oreohelix idahoensis
TCAGAGAGATAAGAAAAGAAATACTGGCAACCATGGGACAGACAGATACTCCTGCCCCAATGAGGGAACCCATCACACTAGGAGAACTACAGAAGGCTATTTCCAAGCTTAAGTTTCAAAAGTCACCCGGCCCAGCCAAAATCAGCAACGAAATGCTAGTAAATCTGAGCTCAGCAGCAAAGACAAAACTGCTTGAGATATTCAACCACAGCTGGTTGAAAGGAACGGTACCCCAAGTATGGAGAGAAGCCATCACAATACCCATACTAAAGAAAGGGAAATGTAAGACCGAGGCTGCAAGTTACCGGCCAATCAGTCTCACAAGCTGTGTTGGGAAGACTATGGAGCGAATAGTCAACCACAGATTGAAATGGTATTTAGAGTCTGAGCAGATCCTAGTGCCGGAACAAGCTGGGTTTAGAGAATGCTACAGTATAGAAGACCAAGTTACTAACTTGTCTCAAGCAATAGAAGATGCCTTCCAGGAGAAGAAAAAGGTCCTAACGATCTGGGTCGACTTCAAGCAGGCCTTTGACAAGGTGTGGAAAGATGGCCTCATTGCAAAACTTAGGAGAAGTGGGAATCCAAGGCAACCATGATGAAAGGATCCAGTAATACTTGCATAACAGGAGAACTAGAGTCACTCTTGACGGTCTGCAGAGCAGAAAAGTGTTGCTCCATCAGGGGGTACCTCAAGGAGGAGTAATTTCCCCAACACTCTTCCTTGTTTACATCAATGACCTGGTGAAAGATCTCCCGGCAGGAGTTAAAGCTGCCTTATATGCAGATGACCTAGTACTCTGGTGCGCTGATGAAAATGTCACCACAGCAAATTATAGAATGCAGCGGGCAGCAGACATGCTAGTGTCATGGGCAGAGAAATGGCTTATCACAATAAACACAGACAAAACCTCCACAACACTGTTCTCCATCGCCCCCAAGGACAAACCAGCTAACATACACCTAGGGACAACTGTGATCAAGGAAGAAAGCTACCCCACCTATCTTGGGGTGACATTGGACCAAAGGCTTACATGGAATAAGCATATTGAAAATGCAGAAGGAAAGGCCCGAAGACGACTAGGCATACTCAGAAAATTAGCAGGTACCAACTGGGGAGCAAATGAACGAAATCTAAAGAAGATTTATAATGGAGTAATAAGACCACACTTAGAGTTTAGCTCAGCAGCATGGTCATCAGCTGCTAACTCACATCTGCAGTCTTTGGACAAGGTGCAAAATCAAGCTCTCAGACTCATTACAGGAGCCATGAAAACTACACCAATATCAGAGATGCAGAAGGTTGCTGGATTACAGACATTGTCCCATAGAAGAGACACAAAAACCATGATTCAGATGGAAAAGTACAACAGTATGCCAACGCACCCAATGAAGGCAAGACTAGATGATCTGGCATTGGGACGTCTAAAGCGTAGCAGCTTTGTGCATCGGGGGAAAAGACTTATAAGACAGCATCAAGAAGACCTATCCATGAAGACAACACCACTAAAGCCCACCCTATACCCTGTACCATGGGAGCAGGCCAGCAGTGCCCTCCAAATTAATACATCAGTCAGTGGTCTCACAAGTGGATGTGAGTATAATGATCTGCAAAAACGAACTGCTACATTGAGTATGATCCAAGAAAGCTATTCCGATCAATCATGGATACATGCCTATACAGATGGATCAGCAACTAATGCTGTTAGGAATGGAGGTGCTGGTATCTTTATCTCATATCCTGACAACCACTATGAGACTAGGCACATTCCCACTGGTAAATTCTGTTCCAACTATACAGCTGAGGTTCAAGCTCTAGAGCAAGCTGCCAATATGATTTATAACACCAACTTTGACTGCCACCAGGTAGTCATCCTCACAGATGCACTGTCTGTCCTGCAAGCTCTCAAGGGTGGTAAACTCCCGCATCTGAGAAATGAACTAAACAAGGTAGCTGCCAAAAAGAGAACCATACTTCAGTGGATACCATCTCATTGTGGTGTACCCGGAAATGAAAAGGCAGATAAACTTGCAAAAAAGGGAGGAGAATGTGAACAAGAAGATAATGAAGTCACATACTTTGAGAAAAAGAGAGCTATCCAGACTATCAGAAGAGAACAGAACCAACCCAAAGACGACTATCACACTCTCGACCGGCAGGGACAGATAACTATTTTTCGACTCAGGACAGGGCATAACAAACTGAACAAACACATGCACAAGCTACGATTGTCTGCTTCACCACTGTGCGCATGTGGATTAAACGAACAAACTGCTGAGCATGTTCTACAGGACTGCCCTCTGTATGACCAGTTAAGAAAGATATACTGGCCCAATGACTCAACACTAAACTCAAAGCTATATGGAGTTAAAGAGGAACTTCAAACAACAGTCGAATTCATCATGAGAACTCGTCTGACGGTGTAATCATCAAAGATGCGATCGCAAGAAGAAGAAGACTATCTCTCCCGTGTAGGCGATTGTCTCTGTATATTAATCTTTCTCTCAATTCTGCTGGTGGAATGTCATCTTCATCTTCTGAGTCTTCTCTGCAGCGAACTAAACGATGTACAGCATCTTGGAGTTGACCTGAAGTGTTACGTTGTTGTAGGCTAATGTTGTGCTCAACATTCATGTCGTTTTCTTCACGTGAAGTACTTAATGTCTCTGTGGAATCATAATAACTCAACGTGACCTTTCGTATTGGTCTGCTACTGTATAAGGCTACCAACGGGCTGATCACCCGTTTGCCAGTCACTTCGATTACGGAAACAACAGCAAATGGATTGATTTGCCGTTGCCCTAAAGACGCCAATAGGCGTGATGGGAAACAATGGCAAAGAAAACCTATCTGCTGTTGCACTAAGACGCCACTAGGCGTAATGGCCACTGACTGCTTTGACGGTCGGTGGCTAAGGACGGAAGAAGAAGAAGACTGTATAAGGCTGGCGGAGCTGTAGGGCGATGATCATCTTTTTTCATCTGCGATGCGTGTGCTTTGACGGTTATGTTCTTCTCCTCATGCCATAGTCTGTAATTAACGGGTGTTGTCTGTTCTACTATTTTATATCCATCCAGCCATCGTGCATCCAACTTATTATCTCTAACGTTCTTCTTGTAATATACTTTATCTCCGACTTTGAATTGCTCTAACTTCGCTCTTTTGTCATGCTGCTTCTGCCATTTCTTGAAGGCTTTCTGTGCATTACTGTTTGCTATCTGATGTGCTCTGTGCTTTTCTTGTAGTATAACATCTATAGGATCTTCACCTTGATATTTCTTTTGGGGTTGCAAAAGATTATCTAATGGGAACATAGGCTCACGTCCATATAGCATGTAGAACGGAGATAGTCCTGTCGTCTCGTTTATGTTTACTCTTATCGCTTCAAGAGCTTGATTGATATATACGTCCCAATATTGAGCATTGCCTTGTATATATTTAGCAAGGATATCATGCAATGTAGCATGCATTCTCTCATTTCGTCGCCTGCGGTCTATAAAAAGTGCTAGTCGTATGCTGAATATTCAAAGTCCGAAGTGTCTTCTTAAAAGGGTTGCCTACAAATTGCTTTCCATTGTCCGTGATGATTCTTTTAGGACAACCATGTCTTGGTACAAATTCTTGTAGGAAAAACTCTGTCACTGTCGCTGACGTTATATTCTTAAGAGGATAAGTTTCAGGCCATACTGAATATTGATCAACAATATGTAAAAGGTATGCATTTCCAGATTGCGTAACAGGATATGGACCAGAAATGTCCATACTTATAACTTCCATAGAAAAATGAGATGATTTCATTTCCTGTAAAGGAACTTTAGTTGGTCTCATATTTCTGATTCTGCATACCCTACAAGTACCAACATATTCAACTATATCTTTGAACATAGACTTCCAATAGTATCTTTTCTTGATTATATTAATGGTTTTATCTCTCCTTACATGTCCATTATTATCATGAAACTGCTCTAGTAGTTGGGGTATTATTGATTGTGGAATTACTTTCTGTAATCTCCCCTCTTGTTTCTCATCAATATGATATAGTAGTTGATCATTGGGCAAGATTATAAACCGTTTAAGTGACGTAGGTTTCGTTTGCACCTGTTTGATGATCTTAAGAATGTCGGGATCTTTTCTCTGCTCAGTATGTACATCAAGTGTATCTACATCTGTTGTTTGCTGCGTGCCGTTATCTGTTATGGTAGTGGTATTCCCATCATCTACTCTGTTGGAATTTATAATGTTAATTTCCTTTGCGTTGTCGTTGATATCTGTAGACGCAATTAGATCATCTTCCAGTATAGTACTAGGTTGTGGCGTTCGCGAAAGGAGGTCTGCACACGTATTTTGAATACCGGGAATGTATTCAAGTTTTGTATCATATGATTGTAGGTTCATAGACCATGTTTGTAACTTTTTTGGCTGCCCCTGCGTCTTAGTAAGCCAATTCACTAATGGTTGATGGTCTGTTCTGATAATGAGTTTAGTACCTCTGATATAAAAATCAAGTTTTTGTATCGCGTAATGTATAGCAAACGCTTCCTTCTCCGTCGTCGACCATCGTTTCTGAGTTTTAGAGAGAGCGTGTGACACAAATGCTATAGGCATTTCATTAGGGATTTCTGGTATAATGGGTGCCTCATTCTCTTCCCTGAGTTGGACTAAGCAAGCGCCTATTGCTGTATCTGAAGCATCTGTATACAAGATCATTGGACGAAATATATCCGGATATGCAAGCAGTTGTATCTTTGTAAGTGCTTCGTTAAGATAATCAAAGGATTCTTGGCATTCTTTTGACCACCTAAATCTTGAATATTTCTTGGTAATTGCAATGAGTGGTTCAGCAGCCTTGGAGAAATTAACGACGTGACGTCTGTAGTATCCGCAACAACCAATATACGCTCGTACCTGCTTCACTGTTGTGGGAGCGGGCATGTTCCTTATTGCTTCCACTTTATCTGTATCAGGGCGAATACCTTCTTTATTCACTATCTTCTTCTTCTTCTTCGATCCTTAGCCGCCGACCGTCAAAGCAGTCAGTGGCCATCACGCCTAGTGGCGTCTTGTAGGGCAACAACAAATTGATTCCACTTTGCTCGGTCGGTGGCCATCCTTCGTACAGTGCCCCAACTCTGGTTCATTCCCTGCATCTCAGCCTCCACAGTCCTCCGCCAGGTTGTTTTTGGTCGGCCTCTCTTTCGTTTTCCTTCAGGGGTCCAAAGCATAGCTGTTCTTGTGATGGCATCAGGGTCTCTTCTGAGGACATGACCAACCCAGCTCCAGCGTCTGCCAGCTATGATGGTGTGCATGTCCTCTTGCTTGCTACGAGTAAGCAGATCTTGGTTAGTGATGGTATTCGGCCAAAAGATTCGGTGAATTTTTCTTAGGCATGTTGTGTGAAAGGAGGACAATTTCGACATTTCCTTCTCTGTAACTCTCCAGCATTCCGCACCATAGAGCAGCACAGAAAGCACACAGCTCTGATATAATCTTAATTTTGTGCTTGTGCTGTATTGGGAGGACTTCCAGATGTTGTTTAGGCTAAAGAAGGCTGTTCTTGCCTTATTCATTCTGATGTTGATGTCTTTGCCTGCCCCGCCATCTGGTGTTACTATGCTTCCTAGGTATGTGAAGGTATCTGTCTGTACCAATTGCTGATTCCTTACTGATATGGGCTCAGGGTTGCTCACATTGAGCGTCATGACCTCAGACTTCTTTAAATTTATGTTCAAGCCCACCTGCTGGCTGAACTTGTTAAGTCTATCCGTTTTTTCCTGGATGTGTTGATGTGAATGTGCTAGTAGTGCAATGTCATCTGCATATTCCAGATCTTCCAATGTAGAAAATGTTGTCCATCTTATTCCTCTTGGACTGCCCTCTGTTGTCTGGCGCATCACCCAGTCTATGACTGTTAAAAATAGAGTGGTTGATAAGGGGCATCCCTGTCGTACTCCTGTCTTCACCTCAAAGGTTAGGTTGCTCTGCCCAACACTACACGTAAAGTTGGCATAGAGGCTTTTTATAATTGACACTATGCAGCTTGGAATTCCATAAGCCCTCAGTATTTTCCATAAACTGTCCCTATGTATGCTGTCAAAGCCTTTTCAAAATCAACGAAATTAATGTAAAGCTGTCTTTGCCATTCTGAGCACTGCTCTATAATGTTCCTGAGAGTGAATATATGATCTACACATCTTCTATTCTTTCTAAATCCAGCTTGTTCCTTCCTCAGTTTGTGGTCTACTGCCTTTGAAATTCTCTGTATAATTATCCTGCCTAGTATTTTGCTGGGAACTGAGAGAAGAGTGATTCCTCTCCAATTATTGCAGTCTGCAAGATCTCCCTTCTTGGGCAACTTGACAATTATTCCTTTGTTCCACTCTGATGGTGTTGTCCCCGTTTTCCAGACTTGTGCAAATAGTGGTTCTAATAGTTCTGCTGCTTTATTCACTATAAACCCTAAGTATTTAGTTTCCGTCTTTAGGAACTCGCATTTACTTAGTTTGAGTTTAACCTGGTGGTGTCGTAGGCGATCAAAAACTTGTTCAACCTTGTATAGGTGGTCATCCACAGTACCTGATGTGTGAATCAATACATCATCAATATAAGCTAATGCGAAAGAATGCATTATTTGTAGGACTTCATCCATCAACGCCATATATGTCGCGGGACTTCCTTTCAACCCAAAAGGCATAACGTTGCATTTGTAACTACCCATGTATGTACAAAACGTTGACTTTTCTTTCGCTGCTGGTGTCATAGGAATGCACCAAAATCCTGAGCGTGCATCCAATGTAGTGAAATGTGTGGAGTGTCCAAGTGTTGCCAAAATATCATCTATCCGTGGCAATGGATACGAAATCGTTTTTGTAATTCTGTTTAACGCTCGATAATCACAGCAGAATCTACTCGTTCCGTCTTTCTTGGAGACAATCACTATTGGTGACGACCATGCTGATCTCGAACTCTCTATAACTCCTGCATTCAACATGTCATTTATAGCTTTCTTTACTATTTGCCTGTTTTTTAATGGAGTGTGGTATGGTTTCAAACTAATGGGTTCTTCTGTTGTAGTTTGAATGTCCATATATACTGTATTAGTTCTACCTAACTCCATATCTGTTAATGCAAACACGTCCTGGTGTTTAGTAACAAACGTAGTGAGTTTGGACTTGTGTTGATCATCTACTTTCAACGTGGCTAAAAGCTGTGCCAACCGATCTGGTGGATCATTCTGTCTATGGGACTCATTATCTGTCCAAGGTATTTTAACATATGTACTATGTTCTTCATCTCTGTGGAAATTTGTTCTTTCTTGTTCTGTTTTAGGACAATTAAAAGGTCTGAAACATCTGGACTTTGTTCTCTGCGACATTGATTGACTTATATATTTCCCATTGGGTCTCTGCCATGGAGTATGCTCTTTCTCCTCATTATATACATTGCCTCCATTCTGTCGTTTACTACGACTATATTCAAAGGGACTTGCACATCTAAACTGGTACCTCTGATACAGTGGTTTATTCGAGTATCTCATATAGGGTTTCCGCCTTGGAGTATGCTCTTCCTCTGTATTACCAATATGATTGTTATTTTGTCGTTGACCACGAGTATTTTCAAAGGGCTTTGTTGAGGTTGGTAGTGCATGGTGAGTAACAAGATTAACATAAGTAGCTTGACCTGTGCTACCATCTGTTCTTCTGTATATACCATCCTGTGTTTTTTTTTTGTATCACTTGATTCACTTTTCCTAGATAACTATAATATTCGTCTTCCTTCGCACTTGCATGTATGTGTTCAGGTTCCTCTCTGCTAGGCTTTTTATACAATGTGCCATTCATCTTATCTCTATGTAGTGTTTGTTGATCTCTCTGTTTTTCATTCTTCCACTGGTCTCCAATTCCATATCTATCCACTCTATTTAATTGACTCTTCTCCCTTATTGTTCGTGTATCATTCCTGCCTCCATATCTGTTATTGAGTTGGTTGACCTCTGTGCTCTGCCGACAAAAGTTTCTGTTAGGGTCGGAAGGGTAACCTAAGGTATTATTTTGCCATGTGCGTGACATAAGGGTGTGCTGGTTTTGATTGCAACTAACTTCAGGTGTTTTTCCATTCTTGGTGGTATTCAAAGACGATCTTTGTACTTTGGCGACTATAGTACCTCTGTGTATCGTTGTAGCCTGTCCTGACGTGTTTATAATTATGACAGGGAAGTCACGTGAGGCTGAAACTTGTGCTATACCTTCAGTAACAAACATGAGGGGTTCATCATTTATATCCTCATTTTCCAAAGGTTCAATTTGTATTGACTGTCCTTTCTTGATATAACTAGAGCTCTTGACTCGTCCTCTAGCTATCACAAGTGTGTTAGGCTGTACTGTGACTGGAGTCGTCAACCGCACCAAAGATGCTATGTGTATATCGTCTTGTAGTTGTATGTACTCCCCATTAATATTGATCTTGTTGAGGTCAAAATATATCCTAGCATTGTGAGCAGTAAGAAAATCTCTGCCTAGAATAAAATTTCTGGACATCCCACGTGTAATTATGAAAGGATGTGTGATCAGTTGTTGTCCTATGTGGAATTTGATGTATGCTGTACCACAAGACTTCAGAGATTGTCCCGTCACTGATGCCATAAACGTTTTTGAAGGTCTGAAAGTTACCAAGTGTTTGATCTGCTTGTACAGCTGCTCTCTAATCAAACTTATTGAAGCGCCAGTGTCCACAAGTGCGCGATAATTTTTGTCATGGATCTTGATCAGGCATGAGCTAGGATCTGGAGTAATATTTATGGAATGAATTTGTTGCTGCTGTGTCTCTTGCTGAAAAGGTTTTTTGATGTGACACCATGTTGTTATTATTTATGTTTTTGGACCTTCGATGAAGGAAGCTGTCTTCATTTACTTTACGGTCATCACTAACGGTCCTACTTAGTGATTTAACCGTTCCATTTTCCTGGTTATACTTTCGTGCTTGTCTGGCTCTGAAGTTGTATGGTGTATACGCTCCTCTAAAGTTTTGGTTATGTCCTCGCGTACTATCATAACTACTCTGTTGTGGAACATTATAATACTGCTGGTGCCAGCGAGGATGTTGTTGTCGGCACTCAGGGGCTATGTGTCCTCTACAACCGCAACTAAAACAAGTGGGAATATTCACCTGCTGTATACTCTGCTGCCTATGAAAATGTCGAGGATAGCTTGTGTTCACCTGTCTCTGGTTTTCCGTCCGGCTTGGGCGACGCCAACGAGAACGGGAATGTCCAATCTCCATCGGCTCATGTTCTGTCTGTGCCTCGACTGTTGGTTCTTGTTCGATACATTGATTAAACCTCGTTTGGACATTTTCTTCTGTAATCGCTATCTGGATCGCCTCATTTATTGTATTGGGATCCTTACGAATCATATGGAGTTTTGTACTACTGCCCAACAGTCCGTCAATAAAAATTCCTACCAGATGTTTCTCAAGGTCCGGTGATGCTGTCAATCCATTCAGGAATGCCCCCTCCGCCAAATTTAATAATTTCTCTGCATAGGATTGTATAGGCTCATTACGTTGTTTGATGCGGCGAAGCAAGGACCATGCATGTTCCGTATTTGTAATGTCACTATAGCGTTTCGTTAGCTCTTTCTTCAATGACTCATATGTCTCACTTGGATATGTATTATCACGTCTCCTTAAGAAATCCGTAACAAGAGCGTCAGACGAGAAATATAGTATCTTCTTCCGTTCCATATCTGTGTTTGCATTTATCATAGTGGCAAATCTGTCTGCATCCTTCATCCATTTTCTAAATTCTTTCGAGTCTCCTTTAAATGGGGTTATCACTGATCTAATCTGATTATATTTTGCATATAAGTCAACATTATATAGCGTTTCAGTAATACTCTTAAGAGCGGCCATTGTTGGTTCTTGCTCCACAGGTGGTGGAACAAATATGGAATGTTGTTGTTGTTGCTGTTGTTGTTGGTATTCCATCTCTCCTTGTGATGTAGCCATGTCACTTTAAGAAAGGTTGGTCATGGCGCCAATTAGTAATATGTGTGACAGTGCCGTGAGCTGGTTACGGCCCAATTAGTAATATGTCACCGTGGTGAACTCCTAGGACTGGTTGCGGCACCAATTAGTAATATGTCACAGTGCCATGTAGTAATCTTATGTGACTGTGTGCCCTGTATATGAATATTGGCACTAATTGTTAATCAACGAACTAGGTGACTGGGGCAGACCTAGTCGTCGGATTTTCTATTTTGTCAATTTAGTCTATTGACAATCTTCCAAGTAAGAGTATAACTTAATACTGGCCATCACCGCCAGAGCTGACTATTCCTGGATGATATATCTCAAGCTTCCAACCTAACTCGTTCCATCCCTCCTTGTGATGTTACTTAGTGACAACTTTGTATAGTGGTGATTTTCTTTATATCCAGTATCTTGTTTACTCTAGCACTCAACAACCTTTTAGAGACTTAACCCAACTTGAGAAACGTTCCATCAAAACAAACATTTTATTTACATCTCAGAAGTTCATAATAACAGAGGCATGTGGTACAAATTCCAGGTACAAACATTTCCTAACTGTCTCTTGTATGTCCCATTCCTCCTGGGCACATTCATGTACCTATGCATATATATATATATATATATATATATATATATATATATATATATATATATATATATATATATATATATATATATATATATATATATATATATATAGCTCTCTACCTGAGAACATTATCAGATATGGTTTATACCTATTTTCTTCCCTTAAGGCTATTCTATTTATTCTGGCTTCTCCCAAGCCTTTCATCAACTCTTTCCTGAGTTGTTTTCTCTCCTCTACTAATCCTGTCAGATTTGACTCATATTAATCAAAATACCATCATCTTAAAATTCATATATGCCAATTAGCACATTGGGTACACCTGTTGCAGTATCCTCATACTTATACCTGCTAGAGAGCGCATGTTTCATCCTGTAAATACAATCACCCTTCAATTTCTTACTCATCTTACTTGTAACAGTCAATATTGCAAAGTTCATTACACAATAGCCCAGCACGGCTATTAAATCCATATTCTTCTGTAAATCTTCTCAGATGCTTACTTAGTCTCATTTTATCCACCTCATAGTCAATTTTGTAGCTTCAGCTTCATTTCTCATTATCCTGTGCTCACTTAGTTGTAAGCGTCGTTAACCTTGTAATACTTTATTTCAGCTTCTGAAATCATTCTATTCAATGTCTATCAAAAGTTATGAGTCAAAGGACCTACTTACTTTGGTTTCACAGAATCCTCACAACACTCATATTTCTTACTATCACCCCTTATCACTAAGCCTATACTTTAAACACAGCTTTGTCTTTCATATGTGAATAGATTCTACTACTCTAACTAGGTCTATAGGATTCTTCAGAAGTATTCATTCTGTTTCCCACAGAAATTGAACTTGAGCCTGGCAGAAAACACATTCCTGCCACTCTACGTCCTTAACTAGGACTGCTCCTCCGAAAAATGCGACCGCTCACCAGCGTGTCCAAGTGTGTTCTCCTCTATAAAATCATTATCAGCTGATCTGTCCTTGTTTACTGTAAATTCATTGGTTCCTCCTATTCTCCACTCAGCTGGAATATGTTCACGCTTATCCGCTGTGTAAACAACTCAGTGAAGTGTCATCCGTTGTCCTGGTAAACTTTTCACGTGCATATTTTTTTCTCTCAACTCACTTAATCATATAAGGGAGGTAATTAACCGTTGTCTCCCTTTGCATAATTTGACTTAACTTTATATTGTCTTCTCTAAAGCTTGCTATACAATTCTTATATGTACATTTTCTAAACCATAATTACCAACTCACCAAATCTACTTAAGTGTAATTAAGCACTTTCCTCCCCTGACCTTAATATTCAGAGTCTCCTCCCTTTGATCAAAGTATTATTTCACTCATTTTATCTCCCTTTTAGCAAGACAAATAGTCTTTATTCAAATCCATTCTTATTTCTTAAACCATTTTTTTTATACTTTTCCCCTTAACTAAAACCAAATCACCGCTTATAATTCCTGCTTGAGCATTTATAATGCTCCTAGCAAAGTCAACGGTGACATACAACCCGGGGCCATACAAATGTATCCCATAGGGAGACATTTGTGTTCCATCATCTAGCAATCCCATCCTATACTTAACATACCATCATCACCACGGCTGTATACATATTCAAAGTTTACATGTTAATAAATATTCAAAAAAAAATTTGAAGCGAATTGTAACGCTACCTCATTGCTGAACCTTAGCTTGAGGCATACCATCAATACTCAAAAAAAAAATCATGGCTCTGCACTTATAATATCTATATATATATATATATACATGTTCCTATTTTCGACATGGTCACTGCCTCTGGACACAGAGGTTTGTCAGTACCTTTATATGTCTTGAAATATCTGCTGTTAATGTAATTTATCCATTATACGAGACAGATAAGCAGAAATAACTAATTAGTGGTGCATAAGTAAATATCCTAATGTGATAGTGAAAGATATGTCAGAGTTGATGTGCCCGACTGATTCTAGCCTTGGATGCATCAGTCAAATCCTTAACTCTGTCTAAACCTATATATACATGCACCAGTACCTTTATATGTCTTGGGGCGATAGTGAAAGATACATGTCACTATGTCAGAGTTGATGTGCCCGACTGATTCTAGCCTTGGATGCATCAGTCAAATCCTTAACTCTGTCTAAACCTATATATATATACATGCACCAGTACCTTTATATGTCTTGGGGCGATAGTGAAAGATACATGTCACTATGTCAGAGTTGATGTGCCCGACTGATTCTAGCCTTGGATGCATCAGTCAAATCCTTAACTCTGTCTAAACCTATATATACATGCTCCAGTAGTACGTCAGGGTTAACAAAATATCTAACCTTAGGATGTAGAAGTAATATAGTCATGACCCTATAACTGTCATTACCATCATCTCTTAAGTAAGCAGTACCCATAATACCAATACTGCAACCAAGTTTTATCCCTTGTATCTCTGTATAACCAGTGCAGTAACAAGTGGGGACGTTCATCCTCAGTGCAACATTTGCCTATGTCCATGAGTGAAACTCCACCTGACTGCGTCTGGATCACTTCCTTTCTTCTTTTCTTTTCTCTTTTTTTTCCCCTCTAGTCCTGAATACCTTTATGCCTGAAATAGGTACATTATAATGATTAACATGCATTTAATGTACTATACATATTTTAACCAATGTCAGTCTTGATCATCTGGTATGCTGCATCTTGTACCTTGGGAAGAACACTGTTAAGTTTCCTAAAACTATATGTAGTTATTCTAGTTTGTCACACTCCTAAGACTATATGTGTCTACTCTACTGTGTCACAATGATGAGTTTCTGTGTATTCACTCTAGTTTGTCACACTCTTAAAAACTATGTGTTCAATCTGCTCTATCACACTCTTAAGACTATGTGTAATCTAGTTTGTCAACTCGACTCTCTTTAAAGAAGTTAGTGAGTACTGTAAGTGTCTAAGCGTGCTCCAGTATATGAATATCAACTTAAGCTAAACACAGTGTGACTCAATTAATTAACTTAACTTTAGGTACTATGTTGGTTAGAGTACCGAATTAAACACTATAGCTGGGTTAGTGCTGCGAATTAGTACTATTGCTGGGTAAGTACTTTACGACGACTACACTAAGTTGGAGATTTGTTTTGCGAGTTCCAACAGTGTAATTTCTCTACTGGAGAGGCGACTGTCATACTGTGACGAAGTTGATATGCATTGCGATGTCGTGTTTATAGTCGCTCTGCAGGAGGTAGGGGGCGAACGAATATTTATATTTTGTTGGAAACCTAGTGAAGGTTTATGTACTTGGCGATGATTTCTTTTGAATCTTGTTCGTAGATGTTCTTGCGGTAATCGTAGCAATTTCGCTCTTGGTGGTGAATCTAGTGACGACGGTTGGTAAGGGCGTTTGGTAGCTATGCGTATTTCGGTGCTGGTTGTATCATCCATACACTCTATGTCGCTGTCTTCTCGTTCTGTTACGTCAAGTTCAGATTCCACCTGTGCTGAAGGCGTATCAATGACATTCTTGTTGTTATTTATATGCTCCGCTGTAGTGCTCTGGGTATGGTGAGCAATGTTACTTTTCGTCACTTGTAAAGACTGTTCGTCATCGCTATCTGAGCTAGAGTATTAGGCTGGTGTTGACTGGAAGTTAACAGTGGTGACCTCTGAGTCATATGCTCTTCTGTAAAGTTCGTACTGTGGGGGGCCATGTTTCTCGTTGCTGATTTCAAAGGTCTGTCATCTTCACTATCCCAAGTAGAATGTGTAGCCTGGTGTTGACCGGAGGTTGACGGCTGTAGTCCTTGACTCGCATGTTCTTCTGTAAAGTTGCTACCGTGGGGAACCATGTTTCTCGTTGTTGATTTCAAAGGTCTGTCATCTTCACTATCCCAAGTAGAATGTGTAGACTGGTGTTGACTGGAGGTTGACGGTTGTAGTCCTTGACTACCATAGTATGTTTGACTTGTTATGGACGCATGAGGTTCTTCGTCTTGTGTATTACTATCTCTCCCGTGTAGGCGATTGTCTCGGTATATTAATCTTTCTCTCAGTTCTGCTGGTGGAATGTCATCTTCATCTTCTGAGTCTTCTCTGCAGCGAACTAAACGATGTACAGCATCTTGGAGTTGACCTGAAGTGTTACGTTGTTGTAGGCTAATGTTGTGCTCAACATTCATGTCGTTTTCTTCACGTGAAGTACTTAATGTCTCTGTGGAATCATAATAACTCAACGTGACCTTTCGTATTGGTCTGCTACTGTATAAGGCTGGCGGAGCTGTAGGGCGATGATCATTTTTTTTCATCTGCGATGCGTGTGCTTTGACGGTTATGTTCTTCTCCTCATGCCATAGTCTGTAATTAACGGGTGTTGTCTGTTCTACTATTTTATATTCATCCATCCATCGTGCATCCAACTTATTATCTCTAACGTTCTTCTTGTAATATACTTTATCTCCGACTTTGAATTGCTCTAACTTCGCTCTTTTGTCATGCTGCTTCTGCCATTTCTTGAAGGCTTTCTGTGCATTACTGTTTGCTATCTGATGTGCTCTGTGCTTTTCTTGTAGTATAACTTCTATAGGATCTTCACCTTGATATTTCTTTTGGGGTTGCAAAAGATTATCTAATGGGAACATAGGCTCACGTCCATATAGCATGTAGAACGGAGATAGTCCTGTCGTCTCGTTTATGTTTATTCTTATCGCTTCAAGAGCTTGATTGATATATACGTCCCAGTATTGAGCATTGCCTTGTATATATTTAGCAAGGATATCATGCAATGTAGCATGCATTCTCTCATTTCGTCCGTTTGCCTGCGGTCTATAAAAAGTGCTAGTCGTATGCTGAATATTCAAAGTCCGAAGTGTCTTCTTAAAAGGGTTGCCTACAAATTGCTTTCCATTGTCCGTGATGATTCTTTTAGGACAACCATGTCTTGGTACAAATTCTTGTAGGAAAAAACTCTGTCACTGTCGCTGACGTTATATTCTTAAGAGGATAAGTTTCAGGCCATACTGAATATTGATCAACAATATGTAAAAGGTATGCATTTCCAGATTGCGTAACAGGATATGGACCAGAAATGTCCATACTTATAACTTCCATAGAAAAATGAGATGATTTCATTTCCTGTAAAGGAACTTTAGTTGGTCTCATATTTCTGATTCTGCATACCCTACAAGTACCAACATATTCAACTATATCTTTGTACATAGACTTCCAATAGTATCTTTTCTTGATTATATCAATGGTTTTATCTCTCCCTACATGTCCATTATTATCATGAAACTGCTCTAGTAGTTGGGGTATTATTGATTGTGGAATTACTTTCTGTAATCTCCCCTCTTGTTTCTCATCAATATGATATAGTAGTTGATCATTGGGCAAGATTATAAATCGTTTAAGCGACGTAGGTTTCGTTTGCACCTGTTTGATGATTGTTGTGCACATATTTTTTGGCGCACGGATTACGCATACAGAAGTAAAATGTATTTATTCGTCTGATAAAAATATGTTTATCTTTGGATGCATGTTTTTCGGTCTTAAGGGACGGAACTCAGATTAGGCAATGGGCATTCATTCTGTGAGTTGTCGCTCTTTGTAGCGTTCTTAAAAATGGAACTCGGCGGAGGAATCTAGACTTACTGTAATCTATTCTATGGTTGGTTAGGAATAGATTGTGATTGCTTCAGTATGTCTATGGCCCGAATCTATGTGTAGTTCTTGTCTATGTAGGACGAGTATGTCTTATATCTTGATATCTTTGTATGTTTAAGTGGAACTATTTTTTTTTGTACTGTACTTTTGAGGTCAGGTGCTCTTCGGCGCATGAAGATACGTTATGTTCATTCCATAACGCCAGGAGAAGAGCGTTTGTGCTTGCTAGTGTATTCTTATGTTAAGGTAAACGTACTTTTGCTGACTTCGTTCATTCCTAGGCTTAAGATGGGCAGACGTTTACATGAATCTACATATGTCAGTATGTCAGAACGACATATCATTTAGCAGCATTGATTATGTTTCTATACAGCAATTATGAGGACAGATTATGCTGATGCTTGTAGAAACTTTGATATTCATGAATTGAATCTGTAGTGGAGCTTGGTCGTACATCGTTATGGTGAGCGATGTTTACAAGACTAGAAGCCATTTTGAAATACTAGGTATTGTCGATCATCTACCAGAGAACAGGGACGCCCTTATTATCCGATGATGATCAGGAGATCACACTAATGAAAGGAAAATCTATACTTGGGTGATTTAACATTCGCTCAGAAGATATTTGCTGAATGCTATTTAAAGAAATCTCCGCTAGGGTGCAAGCTACACTTATGCTAAAGGAGGTTCTGTCTAGGAGTCACCATAAACATTATTGATTAACTCACATGACTAGTCAGTAAGGCCTGATGAAGATTTGTAGAAGCTATGGAACTCTGAATGTTTATCTACTAGCGTCACATTGTGATTTTCTTCAACATGAATGCCAATTTATTATTGTACACCGTGGGTCAACACTATGCTATTGATGTGAACCTGTGTTGCTGTAACTGTACCCGTTCTGTCAAGTGTGTGCGTCAAATTAAACTATTGAAACGTCTACAGTGGTCTGCATCAGTAACTTCTAGATACGCATGAATGAGTGTTTGAACCTTCAGTCAACTCCACAGAACAGTCACACATTCGCGTATTGACATTCATTGCAACACTCATTGTCAACACTGTATTCTGGTCAGGGCCTCTTTGTGTCCCAGGACAAGGTGACATGTATACCTGACACTGTGCCCGGTTAAAGAGTTGACCAATTACACCAATACACCTTTACAACGTGCACTGATAAAACACAGTATACTGCATCGTTTGTAACAGCCTTTATCACTATCACCATCATCAGAAGGAACACGTTTGTCAATATGAAGGATGTTCAATGATCTTAAGAATTTCGGGATCTTTTCTCTGCTCAGTATGTACATCAAGTGTATCTACATCTGTTGTTTGCCGCGTGCCGTTATCTGTTATGGTAGTGGTATTCCCATCCTCTACTCTGTTGGAATTTATAATGCTAATTTCCTTTGCGTTGTCGTTGATATCTGTAGACGCAATTAGATCATCTTCCAGTATAGTACTAGGTTGTGGCGTTCGCTAAAGGAGGTCTGCACACGTATTTTGAATACCGGGAATGTATTCAATTTTTGTATCATATGATTGTAGGTTCATAGACCATGTTTGTAACTTTTTTGGCTGCTCCTGCGTCTTAGTAAGCCAATTCACTAATGGTTGATGGTCTGTTCTGATAATGAGTTTAGTACCTCTGATATAAAAATCAAGTTTTTGTATCGCGTAATGTATAGCAAACGCTTCCTTCTCCGTTGTCGACCACCGTTTGAGTTTTAGAGAGAGAGCGTGTGACACAAATGCTATAGGCATTTCATTAGGGATTTCTGGCATAATGGGTGTCTCATTCTCTTCCCTGAGTTGGACTAAGCAAGCGCCTATTGCTGTATCTGAAGCATCTGTATACAAGATCATTGGACGAGATATATCCGGATGTGCAAGCAGTGGTATCTTTGTAAGTGCTTCCTTAAGATAATCAAAGGATTCTTGGCATTCTTTTGTACACCTAAATCTTGAATATTTCTTGGTAAGTGCAATGAGTGGTTCAGCAGCCATGGAGAAATTAACGACGTGACGTCTGTAGTATCCGCAACAACCAATATACGCTCGTACCTGCTTCACTGTTGTGGGAGCGGGCATGTTCCTTATTGCTTCCACTTTATCTGTATCAGGGCGAATACCTTCTTTATTCACTATAAACCCTAAGTATTTAGTTTCCGTCTTTAGGAACTCGCATTTACTTAGTTTGAGTTTAACCTGGTGGTGTCGTAGGCGATCAAAAACTTGTTCAACCTTGTATAGGTGGTCATCCACAGTACCTGATGTGTGAATCAATACATCATCAATATAAGCTAATGTGAAAGAATGCATTATTTGTAGGACTTCATCCATCAACGCCATATATGTCGCGGGACTTCCTTTCAACCCAAAAGGCATAACGTTGCATTTGTAACTACCCATGTGTGTACAAAACGTTGACTTTTCTTTCGCTGCTGGTGTCATAGGAATGCACCAAAATCCTGAGCGTACATCCAATGTAGTGAAATGTGTGGAGTGTCCAAGTGTTGCCAAAATATCATCTATCCGTGGCAATGGATACGAAATCGTTTTTGTAATTCTGTTTAACGCTCGATAATCACAGCAGAATCTACTCGTTCCGTCTTTCTTGGAGACAATCACTATTGGTGACGACCATGCTGATCTCGATCTCTCTATAACTCCTGCATTCAACATGTCATTTATAGCTTTCTCTACTATTTGCCTGTTTTTTAATGGAGTGTGGTATGGTTTCAAACTAATGGGTTCTTCTGTTGTAGTTTGAATGTCCATCAACGTGGCTAAAAGCTGTGCCAACCGATCTGGTGGATCATTCTGTCTGGGACCTCAAACTCCAAGGTATTTTATGCTCTTCCTCTGTATTACCAATATGATTGTTATTTTGTCGTTGACCACGAGTATTTTCAAAGGGCTTTGTTGAGGTTGGTAGTGCATGGTGAGTAACAAGATTAACATAAGTAGCTTGACCTGTGCTACCATCTGTTCTTCTGTATATACCATCCTGTGTTTTTCTTTTTATCACTTGATTCACTTTTCCTAGATAACTATAATATTCGTCTTCCTTCGCACTTGCATGTATGTATTCAGGTTCTTCTCTGCTAGGTTTTTTATACAATGTGCCATTCATCTTATCTCTATGTAGTGTTTGTTGATCTCTCTGTTTTTCATTCTTCCACTGGTCTCCAATTCCATATCTATCCACTCTATTTAATTGACTCTCCTCCCTTATTATTCGTGTATCATTCCTGCCTCCATATCTGTTATTGAGTTGGTTGACCTCTGTGCTCTGCCGATAAAAGTTTCTGTTAGGGTCGGAAGGGTAACCTAAGATATTATTTTGCCATGTGCGTGACATAAGGGTGTGCTGGTTTTGATTGCAACTAACTTCAGGTGTTTTCCCATTCTTGGTGGTATTCAAAGACGATCTTTGTACTTTGGCGACTATAGTACCTCTGTGTATCGTTGTAGCCTGTCCTGACGTGTTTATAATCATGACAGGGAAGTCACGTGAGGCTGAAACTTGTGCTATACCTTCAGTAACAAACATGAGGGGTTCATCATTTATATCCTCATTTTCCAAAGGTTCTGCTGTAAACCACAAGACTTCAGAGATTGTCCCGTCACTGATGCCATAAACGTTTTTGAAGGTCTGAAAGTTACCAAGTGTTTGATCTGCTTGTACAGCTGCTCTCTAATCAAACTTACTGAAGCGCCAGTGTCCACAAGTGCGCGATAATTTTTGTCATGGATCTTGATCAGGCATGAGCTAGGATCTGGAGTAATATTTATGGAATGAATTTGTTGCTGCTGTGTCTCTTGCTGAAAAGGTTTTTGATGTGACACCATGTTGTTATTATTTATGTTTTTGGACCTTCGATGAAGGAAGCTGTCTTCATTTACTTTACGGTCATCACTAACGGTCCTACTTAGTGATTTGACCGTTCCATTTTCCTGGTTATACTTTCGTGCTTGTCTGGCTCTGAAGTTGGATGGTGTATACGCTCCTCTAAAGTTTTGGTTATGTCCTCGCGTACTATCATAACTACTCTGTTGTGGAACATTATAATACTGCTGGTGCCAGCGAGGATGTTGTTGTCGGCACTCAGGGGCTATGTGTCCTCTACAACCGCAACTAAAACAAGTGGGAATATTCACCTGCTGTATACTCTGCTGCCTATGAAAAATGTCGAGGATTAGCTTGTGTTCAACTGTCTCTGGTTTTTCGTCCGCCTTGGGCGACGACGCCAACGAGAACGGGATGTCCAATCTCCATCGGCTCATGTTCTGTCTGTGCCTCGACTGTTGGTTCTTGTTCGATACATTGATTAAACCTCGTTTGGACATTTTTCTTCTGTAATCGTTATCTGGATCGCCTCATTTATTGTATTGGGATCCTTACGAATCATATGGAGTTTTGTACTACTACTGCCCAACAGTCCGTCAATAAAAATTCCTAACCAGATGTTTCTCAAGGTCCGTAGCGATGCTGTCAATCCATTCAGGAATGCCTCCTCGCCAAATTTTTAAATACTTTCTCTGCATAGGATTGTATAGGGCTCGTTACGTTGTTGTTTTTGATGCGGCGAAGCAATGACCATGCATGTTCG
>JAMPIV010012123.1:0-40463 GCA_024509875.1 Oreohelix idahoensis
CACGCTCATTTTATAATCTATAATAACAAAAACAAAATTATCTGTTTACGGCTTAAGTCTAAAATTTATAGAATACCTTTAAAACTGAAGCAAAAATGACTGAGTATTGTAGATACAGCATTAAACAGAATAACAGGAAATAGATAGTTGATGTAAACGAGTCAAAACATAACGTCATCGATGTGGTTAAAAACAAGAATTAAATTTAAGTGGATTAAAAAATATGTAGCACATAATTTTTTTACATTTAATCCAATACCATAATTACCGCCGTACGTACTTCAGTCGGTCGGTCAGTCACATTTTGCACACCGTCATTTGCGCACTTTTTTCTATTTTCGAGAGAGTACATTAACTTTCAACCATAGCTAAGAAGGTGCAACTGTGGTTGAAAGTTAGACAATAATTGCATTGTTTCCACTTATATGTACTCTCCCGAAAACAGAAAAAGTGCGCAAATGAACGTGTGTGCAGTAAGTCGACCAGGGCAAGATTTTAAAAGATGCACGAACAATTACGAGACATGTTATCATAAAAGAAATGTTAGTTATTTAGTCACTTTACGGTCCATTAGATCATTATCACTGCTCCACATGTCATTTAGGCAGGTTACTCCATGTCTTCATATTTAATGCATCCATAAAATTGTCACTACAAATATCTAATGACGGTCGCCTGCAATGAAATGACCACAGTAGTGATAGTACCGTCTGCAATACATGTAACAGAAAGAACACACTATAATTAATAACCTGTCAATGTTGACGGGTTATTGCTAGTTATAATATAAATATAATATATAATGCTCAGTGCACAGAATATACATACATTGTAAATGTCAATTGTCAAATATACCCAGATTAATGCAGATTTTGAAAAAAAATAACCCAGATACCCAGACTGAAGCCAAAAAACCCAGATCTAGTAAAAAATACCCAGCTGTGGCAACACTGACCATAGTAGGTAACACGGTGGTTTTCTGTTTTCAAACGTTTTTGATTGTGTTGTGAGTTTGAAATAAACTATGGAAAGATTGTTTTATAATTTGGGGGGGGGGGGGGGGGGGGGGGGGGGGGGGGGGGGGGGGAAGTGTTAGTAAAAAGCGAGAATTGTTGAGGATGACAAGGAAAGTGGTAATGAGGAAAGGAAACGTAAGTATAGAAAATACGACGAAGGTTACTCAGATTTTGGTTTCACGTGCACTCTTGTGAACAATGAAGAGCGTCCACAGTGTGCTTAGTGTTTCAAAGTACTCTCTGTCGAATGTATGCTGCCTAGCAAATTGAAGCGCCATTTAGGAAGCGCTCATAAGAATGACGTGGGCAAACCAAGAGAATATTTCTCTAGAAAGCTGAGTCAAACTAAAGAACAAAAATCAGCATTATCTAAGCAGGCGAAAATCTCGAGTAAACCTCTTCTAGCGTCCTACAAGGTAGCATACCGGGTAACAAGATGTAAGAAACCAAATACGATTGCTGAAGAACTCGTTTTACCGTGTGCTATTGATATGGTGTCCATTATGGCTGGAGAGTCTGTGGGATAACAGCTTTTGCCCATTCCTTTGTCGGACAGTACAATCAGCTGTCGAATTCAAGATTTAGGAGAGGATCTTAATGAACAGATTATAGAAAAAAATGAGGGGGAAGGACTTTGCTTTGCAGCTTGATGAAGCCACTGATAGCAATAGAGATGCTCATTTAATCTGTTATGTGCTGTTTATTGATGAAAAAAACGAAATGGTGGAAGATCTCATTGTGTTGGTGTGTGTACCGATGGTGCTCGTTCAATGTCGGGCTGTTATAGTGGCCTAAAAGCCCTCATCCGCGGCAAAGCTCCTAATGCTGTTGTCACAGTAACTATTAATTTATTTTACCATTCCGTTTCATATGTCATTACTTTTTAATGTCCTGGTTTCCTTGTCATTTGTATTCTTCTTTTCTTTTGATTTTTCACATTTTCAAACCCCACCCGCGGTTTGTTTACGTTCTGGCCTTCAACGGTCAGCGTAGCGGTAACGTAATGTTATCTAAGCGCGCCTGTGGTTCGTTTGACCAGAAAAACATTCCTCTGGTCGCTTTAAGTCTTTGATCGCTTTTTTTGAACGAGCGAACGGGTTTTCTGTGAAGACACGGCTCGTTAGCAGGGGACCAATCTTCTGCGGTCGGTAAACAGGTTCTGATCTTCGATTCAAGGGGGAGATAACAATCGCGGTCAGTCTCTGAGTTTTGCCCCTTAGACGAGTTAGAGCTCGCATAATATTATGCATTTCTCTACCTGAAGGAATTTTCTTGCGGTTGTTGACTTCTGATGTCTCTAGAATAACCTTGTCTTACTCCCCATTACGCATTACGCCGATACATCTGTAGAATCAGGCTATGCAGGTGTCCCAGGGTAGCGTTGGTTGTAAGCTATAAATCTGGTTAGTCTTAATAGACTAACACACACGTGAATATTTTCCTGGCCCGAGATGGACCATCATGAGATAAGGCAGACTTTAACACAGAACTAAATGTTAAGGCCTATCTCTAGTCATTTTTCGGGTTTCAGGGATACCGAATTGTTAGAGTCAAGTCTCCAGTCAGGCAAAGAAATGTCATATACTCTTCGTTCTAGAGGGGATTCTGAATACAGCTAGCAATCACGAGTCGTCAAACCCACCCCCATTCCTGAACCTAAACCCTTTGTCAACGCCAAGTTAAGCTCACGCAGTGCAATGAGCCAACGCTAAAATCTGGAATCACCTAATGCAGTAGTAGGGTCTCTACTCGCCTATTGGATTACCAGTCAGAGCATTGCGGCTTCCAGAATATCAAAACCGCCCAGCATGTCTATAGCAGAATCTGATATCACCCGACTTTGTGTGCCTAAACGGGGCACTCAGCCAAACCACAGTCAAACCAGTCCAAACCGGATTTAATGCCAAGCAAGCAATAGCGCTGGATAAGAGCGCCTGGGACTCTTTGTGCTCAAGTAATTTCGTCTGGTGTATTTCTGGGTTTATGTAGAACTTCGCACTTAGGAGCGGCCAACCAAAGATAGACAGAGTCCAGCCCCTCACGCAATTAGGGGTCACCAAAGTTAGCGCCTACATTGGATTTACAGGTTAATTCCATCACCCATGGAGTATATATTTTACGTAAAGACACTTTTCTGGAGCTAGCACCTTTGGTCCCACGAAAGCGGACAGGCTGTCGCTCAGTTAGTTTATTTGGTCAGCAGGAGATAAACAGCGTCTTTCAGCCCACCTCGCGCAATTAGAGGTCACCAACGTTTAGCACCAACAAGGAAAGTTTTGTAGGCTTATTCCCTCACCTTGAAGGATCTACATGTAAGACACTTTCTGGACTATTGCATTTGGTCCCACGAAAGCGGACGGACTGACACTCAGTTTATTCATTTCTCTGTGTTCTACAGGTTTTATGACTGGTGGTGTGTGTGTTTGTGGGTGTGTATGTCGTAAATTTATTTTGAGAGAAAGAGTCTTAGAAATAGTGGCCCGGTTTAGAGTGGAGAATGATGATGAAAGCTCAGTGATAGAAAAGGTTACAGAGTAACTAGTTGCTTCACAGTGTGCTGGGGAGAGAAAAGACAGACTTATTTACGACAAATCGTTTCTCTCAATCTTCTCTTCATCCCTCCTGGTCAAACAATTATTTGTCAGTTTCCAGACACACACCTGCGCTCACACCGATTTGGTGCTTCAAACACACAGACGCACGTGGATACAACTATATTAAACAAATAGGGGAAATCTTGGGCTTTGGGTATTTCCAACACAGTGCTAACTAAGTTTATGATGTTTATTAACCAAAAAAATCAAATCACAAACAACTATCAAGTGTTACATAAAATTATCATAAGTACAGAAAATGCAAATAACAAGGTGGGGAGGGGGTGAAGAAGATTGGTATCGACTAAGCCCTTCCCGCTTATTAGACAAAGATGAACCCAGTCCAAAGATAGATAGTTATCATGAACATAGGTAATGTAACCTAACAGTGAAGTTAATTACTCTGAAAGAGGGGTTACGATACTAGGTATGAGTGGTAGAAAAAAATCCTGGTGTCCCAAATTGTTCTTCCCTTTACTAAGCAATTGAAAGGGGAGGGGGGTTAAACAGAGTTAACAAAATATCCCACTTAAAGGAACAATGCGGGGTATGCAGAAAATGTATTGCCCTGTAGGCAAGTTAACAAATGGTTTGCAAAAAAAAAAAAAATTAGATTTCCTGTCATTCATGCACGCGCGTGAGGATCCACACTCATATACACACACACACTTACCGATTGCAGCATCAGACAATCCATAGAATTATATAAACAACAATTACTCTTGACACGTGAAAATGTCTAGTACTTCGATGTCCCGCCCCAGATGTAGCGAGGTTTGCTGATAGCGAATATTCCCACTAATCGCCGGACTTGAAGACTCAGAGTTCTTATGTTTTATTATATAAAAGGAGTCTATGGGATGGCACTGACACAATTCAATACAGGGGGTGAAAATGAGGTCTCTTTAATTTTGCTGCTGGAGGTAAAATTCCTTCAAGGCGTGATGATAGCAACTGACCGTTTGGTTTAAATCCAGTGAGGAAAAAATAGGCTCGGTCACAGTCAGGTAAATATGTATTCTCTCTCAGTAGAGCAGTAAATAAATTATCGCTACTGGCACTGTTCATCTTCCAGTTTATATTACAGATTGTAATTAAATTTGATAATTTATTTTAAAAAAGTTCTTGGGGTGCTTTCTTTCATGTAGTTGATAGCTAGGTCGCATCGGACCGCCACAAGAATTATATTTAAAAATGTTCCATCAATATATCTGGAAGTTAAGAACCGAGTCTGGAAAGGACTCTGTATGATTTCTTTATTGCTTTCTTAATGCTAGGATTGCAAAGGTTACGATCACTCTGTATGAAAGAAAAAAAAACCATGTAATATACCTCAAAAAAATCAAATAAACATTCTAAAGCGCTATGAATTTCCCGTTAAGACTATATATACCCTCGCGTATTTAATTATGTATTTAAATAAACACTGCGCGAGTTCTAATGGTTAAAAACCCACATCATATATATATATATAGGACTTAACTAAATTTATTAATTATAAATTCCTTCGCGACTATAAAAGTTACTTTTAGCACTTTTTAAGCCTCTATTATTTTTGGAAATAATATAACAGGTATATCATTACATTTACAACTTGGGAACTATTGGGATGGTTTAATTTAATAAATTTAAATTAACAGAAGATCCAGTGAAGTAGAATGAATGAACTTGACCACGCATCAAGAGACAGAGTTATATTTTACCGGTTTGCACAGAAGAGAATTCACTGCAAATATATATGAAAATACAGGGGAAAATCTATAACAAGATTTCTATATCGCTAGTGCTTCTGTCAAGTTCTGGCGCCAACGAGTGATAAACGGCTTTCTTCATGGTCTGTATATCTACAACTGGAATGCAATATTGGGGGGACATGTGAAATTTTGACACCTTTTTTGATCTCAGAAGACTTTTGGGGATCTGACCGCCAGACTAAAGAGAGAAGCCGCCCCTGGTCTCTCGTATCTTCGCTCGCTGCTTGCGCCGGCTTTCCCGTTCGCTCCCACTACGATCGGTTTCGTGTTTAACACCGAGATGCGAAATACCGGCAGGAAACTTGCGTCACTCGTTTCAGGGACCACTACTGCTTTTGATAGCATGCCGCCAGTCCTTCCTGAGTTCTCCCCCAGTGTCTTTGATCGTGGTCACTACTATCGTTTGATGCTGGCAACGCCCTCCACTGGCCAAGTTAATGAAAATAGCTGCATATGATTGCTCAAGAGATATCCGCGGGCGTGATTTAATCCTCCTTAAATCAATGCGATGACCAGAATGAACGGTAGATAAATTGTCCACATATTAATCAGCAAACGTGTTGACCATCTGCGTGGAAAGGTTGCATAGCTAATGAGTCCAGGTGAAAAAAAATCCCGTTTGACGAAAAGTTACAATATATTCGGGGGCACTGATGCTATACGAAGGGGTCGTTACAAAGGGTCGTACTATATCATCCAACGCTTCAGGGTCAATCAAGGTCAGCTAAGTTCGTTTGTCACAGTGTATTTGCATTATTGTGGTTATTGATGATTATTGAAATGGAAACTATTGATGAAATTTTGATTATTGACCAGATTTTGTGTTTGTTGGTGATGAAATGCATTATTTTCATACATGCTTCTTCATTTAATAACTTAGTTTCCACACATTTATTAATGCGCTGTTCACGACCCTCTCATTTATAATTAACTTGTTTTAGGTCGTTTACATAATTCTCTATGTTTGATAACCGAGAAAAGAGTCAAGAGCAAGGAGGTCTTACCACCAGTAAAAGTGAGTTGAGGTTTGGAGAGAGAGATCATTTTGATAAATCTTCTTCCAGGTTGTCTCAAGTCCATCTCCTATTTACACCTTTCTGTGTGTGTAATCTATAACTCTGTCAGTCCACTATCCCTTGTCGATTTCACCACTATGTCCAACTCGACAAATACTCTACACTCCAACTCAACCAGGACAGCTGTTTGGACCCATTAGTCCGGAAAAACACTTGCTTCACAGCATTTGAGTGTTGATTTGAATGAAGTCCTGCAAACCAGTCATAAATGTGGTAACTTTATTAAAACTCGACCTCTTTTAGTTAAGCTAGATTTTTCAGTAAAATGTGTCACGATATGGGGGCTGAGCATAACTTCTCTACATTTTATAGCAGCAACTCGATGACTTTCCATAGGTCAAATGTTTTATCGCGCATTTTTGAAACTTAGGCGGGAACTCTGCTTTCTTATCTTGAAGAGAAAACCATGAAGTCAGTGCTAAATGCTTTCTGTGGACACTGACTTCCTGTTAAAAGTATGCCTTACCACATCTGTGATGCCTTTTTGAAAAGTTGAACTCTTTGAATAAAGTCTCTGCAAGGAAGTGAAACTCATTTGATTCAACTTATTGACAAAGTTTGGCCTTCAAAAGAAGCTTCTTCTTTGAAAGAGAAAAAATCAGTGAAGGAGGAGAAATGGACTACTTCCCAGGTTTGCAGCAGTTCCTTACAGACAATGAAATAGATTTAAGCGCAGATATTGTTTCTATAATTCTTACTTACTTAGTCGTTCCCCGATTTTTCTTACCGTGAGGTGTAGAGGTTTGGAAGAAAGCGCCATACTATCCTATCGGCCTGCCTCCTCCTGGCCTGGTTCCATTCTAGTCCTCTAGGTCCTTCAAAGATTGTCTAATGTTGTCCTCCCAGCGGACTCTGGGTCGTCCTCGGGGTCTGGATCCTTGGCTCTTTGTTTCCCATGCTTGTCGTGGTATCCGATCTTCTCCCATTCTGCAGACATGGCCAAACCATCTTTGTTGGGGACGTTTCAATAATTCAAGGACACTTATCTCAACTCAGTGTTTATTTTGAAAAATACTTTCCTGAAAACTGTGACATGTTTCAGTGGATTCAAAATCCCATCAGTAGTGATGGTCCTTCCGATTTCAGTGTAGCAGAAGAGGAAGAACAGATAGAACTTTCATCAGACTCTTCACTAAAAGCGAAGTTTCCATCCATGGCATTGCCAAAATTTTGGTATTCAGTAAAAATGGAGTTCCCAAGCTTGAGCAAAAGAGCACTGAAGATATTAATTCCTTTTGCAACCTCCTATCTCTGTGAGGCTGGGTTTTCAGCAGCGGCTGTCATAAAAACCAAGTTCAGATCAAGATTTGATGTGGAGAAGGAAATGAAGGTAGCTGTATCTCAATTTGTGCCAAGATTTGACAATCTGTGTAACAACAAGCAAGCTCAAGTTTCGCACTGAGGTGACTGGTACTTTATTCACGATATTTTTTTTTTAGTTTTACTTTACACGGTTTTAATTATGGAGATTGAATCATGAGTGCAGTAAATCAGTGAATGATTTTCAGACAAAAATTTTAAAAAATGTTAGAAAGAAACTACTTTATCTGTGCTGTTTTCCTTTTTATAGTAAGGGTTTTCAAAGTGCACTTTGTGTATATTTTATCTTGTACGTGTAATTTTTTCACAGATTGTCCAATTGCATTTCTTTTTAAAATTACATTGTTTAAAAGCCTTTACAAAGCTCTCCTGCTCAAAAAAAGTTAGGCTAAATGTCGAAACATCGCTAGAGTTTTTACCAGTTATCCCACAGGGAAGCCGCAGAAAGAATGTAGTTAGTAAGGGGAGCCTTGGACTCAAAAAGAATGAAAACTGCTGATATAAAAAATAAAAATGCCTGCTGTGAGTGTGACTCAATTTTACATTTGTAAATACTACTACAAAATACCCCAAGCTCTGTGCAGCTGTTGAGCTATTTCTGCTTACATTCCCAAGTTCGTACATGGTTGAAGCTGGTTTTAGCTATTGCAAATGCAGTTTTACCAAAGCAAAGAACAGAATGAACCTGGAAGAGCTTGATGACTTACAACTAAAACTCACCAATCTCCAACCAAATATCTGCTCATCAGCAACATTCTTACCTTCAATAAATTTAACCAGTTCAATAATAAAAAAAAGGTAACGTTAATTCACAATGCTTCTGTAATTACTTCATTGTTTTATTTATTTAATGTTTGCCGAGAGTCGATTAAAGATCGAGGACTCCCATGAAGGGGTCGGGACTCAAAACAGTTTGGGGACTCCTGGTGTTGGTAAAGCTTGTAACTAGTTTGAAATGTTTTGACGCCATGTTTTATTTCTGATCGCGTTCTATGAGGATTGAACAACAAAAAGACGTATCTAAGAGAAATATAAAAGGTAAGGATAGTTACATAGCAGATACTGCTGTCAAATATTTTTTTTTAAAGAAAGGGGGGGGGGGGTTGCAGACTTCACCTAAACCTAGGTCTCAGCTTTATGAGGTGGGGTGACAAGTTCCCTTTCTTGCTGCCGTTTCCTTCTCTAACTGAAGAACAGAATGAGGTACCACTGTGCGCCCTATTGGCTAAGCGGTTAGAGTGCTTTCTTCTGGCGACAAGGTAAGAGTTCCAGGATCAAAACCTATTAGCGTCATGCTTCAGTTTACCCAGCTGTAAATGGGTACCTCACTCTGCTGTTGAGTTAGGGAAGAAAAGGCAGCGACGAAGAGAACTAGTCACTCATCCTCATGAAATACGGGACCTAGTATGGTGAAGTCTCTAACACCTCACTCCCCTACGACAGTTTCTGCGTTGGGAATAGGGAAAAAAAACGTAAAGGTAATTCCATTGGGGAGTAAAGTGTTACAGAGGTGGTTGACCGGTTCCCTTCCCTAACTCAAGAGCAGAGTCAGGTACCCCTTTACAGCTGGGTAGACTGAAGCGTGACGCAACGATGTTCCGAACCCGGTACTTTTACAGCGACAGGCCAGCGCTCTAACCACTCTGCCAGTCAGACCATACACCTATTTTTTTTTAAACCGGTCCCTTTGCCTAGAGAGGTAAGCACTCTAACGACTTTGCCATTCTCAGAGATATATAAAGAATTAAGTTGGCCAGTATTTTTAAGATATCAATCAATACCCTTTAGCTTCCCAAGGAGCATAGGCCTTCAATAAATACGTCCCGAGTCCTCCTGTCATATTCCATCAGCTCAAAGTCTCCTCATTGTTTTCGCTTGTCTCCAGCTTTCTTCTCCATGTGTTCTTTGGTCTATCCCTGCCTCTCTTTCCCTGGGGATTTCAGAACAAGGATGGACTTGTAATGTTATCAACAGGTTTCCTCAGGCTGTGTTCTATCCATCGCCAGCGTCTTCTTCTCATCTCTTGTTCCACTGGTACTTGTCCTGGTTACTGTCATCAGTTTCACGTTGGTGACTTTGTCATACCGTTTCAATCCTTCTATTCTACGCAAGCACCCATTTATGAATATCTGTAACTTTTTTGTTTCTGTTGTTCTGTATGTTGTGGAGCCGTACAATAATACTGACTTGACATTTCAGTTGAAGATTCTTATTTTTGTGTTCGACTTGGTTTCTCTTGCTTTGTGTGTTCTTATTTTGATTCCACTGTCTGTCCCTCCAACTTTGTCTATATTGCTGCCAAGATATGTGTAACATTCTACATCATGTAGTGGTGTTTCCTCAAGTTTGACCTTGTTATCATCTCTAGCATTTATTCTCATTATCTTTGTCTTTAATTTTGTTTTGGCTAACAGAGGATTGTGATCTGATACCACAACTGCTCCTCTATATACCTCTACATCATATATAATAATGATGATCTAAACTTCTTATTCATGCATATGTGATCAGTCTTCTTCTCTCTTGAGGTCTGATAAAATTCCATGTTGCGTTATGCATTCTTTTATGTGGAAAAATGCTTCCTCCTATTGCCAGTTAATTCGAAGCACAAAAAATGTGTGAATAGTTCCCCATTTTCGCTCCTTGTGTCCCGCTTAAACTGTGTTCTTAGTGGATTTAGTTTTGCATCACGTTGGCACGGTTCATTACTCAACAGCTTCCTGTTTCTTGTTAATTTTATAGCAATTCATACTAGCTGGTATCAAATTCCTTACTTGAATAAAAAAAAAGAAAGATAGAACCTAATCAAAGAAACCCTACACATCTCGAACTTTAGTCACAGGTTTGATTAACGGAATTGTACAGCTCGACTGATATGTTCTTATCTGCGTAAACAGCCTGGAACGATATAGATAGCCTGTATTTGCATAGGGTCTCTCAATACAAACCAGAGCGACAGCTTTTGATATTTTGATTGGCGGCCGACGAGGGAAAAAAAATTCTGTTCTGCAATGCGAGCGCCTTGAGTAACGTTTGTCCGCCAGGCAGAGCAATCATGTGCGATAGTCTCCCAGGAGGAGACATCAATTTTGAAGCTGCTCAACGATGCTTTCAGTGTGTCTTTGAAGCGTTTCTTTTGTCCCCCTACTGTTCGCTTACCCATAGAGAGTTCGCTGTATATCAACTGCTTTGGGAGGCGTTTTTCGGGCATGCGAACAACATGTCCGGCCCATCTAATTTGGGCCCTCTGCAGCAATGTGTAGATGCTTGAGATATGTGCTCTGTTGAGGACCTCAGAATTAGATACTCTATCATGCCACTTGATCCTGAGTATCCTGCGAAGACAGCTCATGTGGAAATGATTAAGCTTCTTGGCGTGTCTGCTATACACTGACCATGTTTCACAGGCATACAGGAAGGTAGTGAGCACTATTGCATGATATACTTTTATCTTGGTGGCGGCACTAATTCCTTGTCGATCCCAGACATTTACTCTTAGTCTTCCAAAAGCTGCACTTGCCTTTGCAATTCTGTTGTTGACCTCGGCGTCGATATTCGCATCTTTGGTAAGGGTACTGCCTAGATAAGTGAAGCTGTCCACCACTTGGAGACGTTGGTTCTTTACTGTGATATTTGGTTCACAGTAAGGTTTCCCAGGAGCAGGTTGCAACATTACTTCAGATTTCTTCGTATTGATGGTAAGACCAAAGTCATCACACGCTACAGAAAGCCTCCTCTGATGTGTACTGCCATGCGTAACGTTAGACAGGATGGCAGCAAATATCATACTGGATAGTGTCGGAGCAAGCACACATCCCTGTTTAACACCGTTTGTGACCGGAAAGGGTTCAGAAGGTTCTTCATCATTCAATACGCGAGCCATCATACCTTCATGAAACTGGCGGACAATTGAGATGAACTTATCGGGACAGCCGAATTTCGCCATAATTTTCCATAATAATAATTTACTTAGTCGTTCCCCTTCTACCGTGAGGTGTAGAGGTAATATAATAATAATAATAATAATAAATTCTTTAAGCACCAAACACGGCGCATAAGGCAGAAACCAGTGCTCTCCAGGTTGTACGTTGTGACGCCACTCCTCTTAGCTCTTGCACATTGTTTAATCCCAACGTTCTTCCTTCTCTTATTATTGTTCTTCTGAGTGTTTCTTTTGGTCTTCCTTTTTTCCTCTTACCCTCAGGAACCCAAGTGAGTGCCTGCAATGGTATTCTGTCGTTTTGCATTCGTAGGACATGACCGATATATGACCATCGTCTTTTCCTTATATAGTTGGAGACATATTTCTGCCTAGAGTCTTCTCTTATTTGTCGATTAGTCTTGAATTCTTTCCTACTGATGTTCATGAGTTTTCTAAGACATTTGTTCTCAAATGTATTCAGCTTGTTCTCCAATGTCCATCCCTATTGACAGTGTCAAAGGCCTTGGTCAAGTCAATAAATGTTGTGTATAGGTCACTGTACTGTTCCTGGCATTTCTCCTGAAGTTGGCGAGTGGCAAATATCATATCGACGGTCCCGCGGCCTGCTCGGAAACCACACTGACTCTCTGGAAGTAAGACCTGCGATTCGAGATGAACAGTCAAGCGATTGAGCAGGACTCGAGCCAGGATTTTGCCCGCAATAGATAATAGGGAGATTCCCCTATGGTTATCACATGATTGATGATTTCCCTTTCGCTTGTATATGTGAACAATGGTGGCATCTTTCAATTCCTGTGGTATCTGTTCTTCATCCCAGACTGAGTGGAAGAGGTCTGTTAATCTCTGCAGCAGCATGCTGCCTCCAGCTTTATAAATCTCAGCAGGAATAGCATCTGATTCAGGGGCTTTGCCGCTGGACAGTAGACTGGTTGCTTTCTTGACCTCTTCCAAGCTGGGTGGAAGGTCAAGTCTATCGTTGACTGTAACTTGCGGTATGCTTGCAATGGCCTGGTCGTTCACGGTTGATGGATAATTTAAGATGGCATTGAAGTGTTGTGCCCAGCGTTCCAAAATCTGCGTTTTATCAGTGAGCAATGCCATGCCATCAGCATTTAGGACCGGTGATTATTGATTCGATTGAGGGCCAATAAATTGCTTTCAGGGCATCATAAAAGCGCTTTGAGTCATTTCTGTCTGCATATCTTTGTATCTCGTCTGCTTTATTGCTGAGCCACGCATCATGCATCTTCCTGAGCTTATTCTGGACAACTCTGCGTATGTTGGTAAAGGCTGCCTTTTTGGATGTTGAGGAAGGGTTGCTTTGATAGTCTCTGTGCAAGCGATATTTTTCAGCCAGCAGTGTTTTAATGTTTACATCATTCTCATCAAACCAGTCAGGGTTCTTGCGTGTTGTAAATTCCCAAGCTCTCAGAGGCTACAGAGTACACAGTGTTCTTTAGAGTGGCCCATTTTTCCTCTATAGTGGTTTGACCGAGCTCAACGTCCCTCAGACGGCTGTCCAAGTCCCTTGAGAAGCTCTCTGCGGTTGCTTCGCTTTTCTTCTTCTTCTTCCTCGTTCGCCCTGAAAAGGACGGTGGTTGCGTTGTGTCTGTTTCCAACGTAGCTGTGATATCTGCACTTTTCGGTCGACACATCCGACTTCTGCACGGCATTTTTTAGGACCGGGTTTGCCTTCCCATTGCGATCCGTACTCGCTCAGCCAGCCTGCACAGCTGCAGACTGTTTCCAGGACCACCACGTGGAGGTGGAGCACGGTCTTGACCAGCTCTGGTTCGCTGGTCCTGACGCAGGCAGTCAAGCTATGAGTCGCTGACTGCGTTTTGTGACGTTGAGCCTCTTCATGGGTTTCTGACTCTGGTGTCTTCGCTTGGGCTGTATGTTAAGGTTGAGTTTTGATACAATCAGCCTGTGGTCAGTCTAGCATTCGGCACCACACATGGCCTTGGTCACTCTCACATCACGTCTGTCGCTCCTTCTCGTGATGACATAATCAATGAGATGCCACTGTTTGGTTGATGGGTTATACATAGGATACGGTATATATTGTTTTAAATTCCAAATAATATGAATAGTTACCGGTACGTGAAAGTGGCATCACATCTCCTGTCAAATCATTGTAAACAAGGCACATCAAAATTACCAATTTTGTGTGCATGTTAAAAAAACAAAAGCCAAAAAAAAACTAAACAACCAAACACAAACCAAAAAAAAAAAAAAACATAAAACAAAACCAAAGAAAAATTGGCAAACAAAAATTACATTTATATATAAAGATGTGTGCAACAGAGACACGAGAGCACTGTACACAAATTCAGCAGCCTAGGAGGACTGTTGCAGACTTTCAGACTTAGTTAATTGGGCTGATATTATGTTTCACTTCATGTATTCTAAATTCATCTGTTCTGCCATCACGGAGTATCTTTCTGCTGCAACTTTGGGTTTATATACGTTATTTTTTTTATAATTTCGTATCAGTGTTTCTTTCATTAAACTTTGTATTCGTATTGACTGACAGTGTTTATTTATTGCTATTATTAGCAGCTTGTATTGAAGTGTTATATTCTTGAACCAACCTTGACGGTTAACGGTCAACAGTCATGGAACGTAATTGAAACTTGTAGAACACTTCAGTGAACAAGTCTCGTTCAGACGACTAAACATATTTAATACAGTTCATCATTTTCATCATGAATACTTAACAAGATACTACACATTAAAGACACTTGCTATCACAGTTCTAGAGTTCATTTCTTGCCAGGCATTGTACGTCTGTCGTGCAACCGTTTTCATATAGTTTATGTCTTTGACCAAATCTATTTTATTAAGCATTTGGTATAACTATTATATTTCAGATTAATAGTGACACAAAGGAGTGATTCACACATCCAACAACTGTGTCTATTATATTAATTCCCTTTTGGCATTCATAGCCGGGCTCTATCAGCCTTACATATTCTACCTGCGATCGTATTTCATGACTTTCGCGTTTAATAATTATTGCGGTTAAGACTAACGACTTATATAACTCCGGACTCAATGGTCCGTACACATTATAACTTTATTGCTTTACCAGCATTACATTTACGGTTATACACTATCATAAGTTCACCCGTGTGTTGCCGGGGCCCGAAAGGGGAGCAAAGAATAGTAACACTGCACCCTACCACGCATGTCGTAAAAAGCGACTAAGGAGGGTTGGGCATGGGGCTGTTTACCCCATCCCGTAAAAACTTTGCACAGTGGGCTGATCACCTGCTTGCCAACCAATCTGATTACGGAAACAACGATAGATTGTTTGGTCTGTTTCTGTTCCACAAAGACGCCACTAGGCGTGGTGGAAACAGCGATAGATTGATCAATTTGTTGTTGCCCTAAGACGCCACTAGGCGTACTGGCCACATACTGCTTTGCCGGTTGGTGGCTAAGGATGGAAGAAGAGAAGACTATCATAAGTTAGTGGCCTTGCCACATATTCCAAACACTGCCATAGGGCTCAAAGGCCACACAAAGACTCCCCGTAACTAAGTCTAACGCGTCATACATCGCCACACGCGAACTATTTCATTTTATTTAGTAGGAGTGTTACATGGTGCGACCATCCGAATCAAGTTCAAACCAAAATGCCCGCTGACCATGCAACAATCCTCAACATCACCCCCTCGATCCCAAACGTGACACTTGTGACACGTGTGAGGGCGGTGGAGACGAAGCACAAGCACGTAAGTAAGTAAGTATGTACGTAATTAAGTAAGTATTAAGTAATGATATTAATAATTAATCGAAGTACTTACGAAGAAAGTACAAAAATGTCAAACAAGTATCATAATGAATACTAGAACAATCTAAATAAAAGTCATGTTGTACTGTCCATGTGTCCTGTATAGTTCCTGGATAACAGATCTGCGAGGTTATTGTCACGTCCAGAAATCGGCAAAATGGTACAGGAGACTTCCTGGAGTTCATGTTCCCGGTTGCGTACTTCCGGGGACAGTTTGCGTGAAACGAAATAACATGGATGTGGCATACCCTCGTACCATTGTAGTAAACATCCCCCGATACCGTAATTTGAAGCATCTGTGTGAATTACAAATGGAATGTGTAAGTTTGGTAATAACAAAATAGGTGGAGTCGAAAATAATTCCTTGAGTTATACTAAAGCGCTAACGCATTCCGATGTCCATTTAATTTTATTTGGACTACCTTTGGCAAACAGTTTACACAAAGGAGCAAAAATGTGTGCGAAATGAGGAAGGAATTTGTGATAAAAGTTGATTAAGCCTAAGAGGATTCTGACTTGTTTCTTAGTATTATGAATAGAAATATCCAAGATTCGTTTGACAGTTGTGTCATCAGGATATAATCGATGGTTACCTATACGTTGACCAAGAAATGAAATTTCCTGACAACCTATTTGGACCTTGGAAGGTCGCACAGTCAAACCGTGTTGGCGTAACGTAAGAAGAAGAGAAGCCAACCCATTAATGTGGTCTTGCCAAGAATCATGAAATAGGCAGATGTCGTCGATGTATGTGATGACATCTTTTGGATCGCCAAGAAGGCGGCGCATCATGCGCACAAAAGTCGCAGGATCGTTTACAAGGCCGGAGCACATGTAATGTAAGTATCAATATGATGACAGATATATCAGATATAATATCCGAAAAGAAAGTAATGTCCATATTACTGAAATAAACATATCATATGCAAAGAGATATAGGAAGTAGTATAATAGACCATGGATGTATCGAAGACAAAAACATCTGGTAAAGAATGAAGAAAAACGTAGACGAACGCAACTACAAAGTTCGTGATGACGAATGATGTGCGAGTTGCATGTCTAAATAATGGCGTGCAAAAAGAGAACCATTCTTGAATTTGACAGCCTTACGAGCATCATAGTATCGAGAAAAACGAACAAATGCGAGTTGGTGAGAGGAGTGTTGAAGTGCAAACATACGAACAAATTCAACATCTCCGACACGATTAAAAAAAATTTCTAAGTGTATACCAAGTCGCGCTCGAAGGTAAATTGCGCACCAAGATAGTGCGATTTGGTGAAATATGATCTCGGCCAGATCGAAACTGAGCCCGAGAATCATTGAATCTATACTATTGGACAAAAGTTAAGGGCCGCCATTCAGTTTAGACAAGGTTTATATAATTCTTCCTGAGCAGGGTCGATTTTCCAAATGTCCGGTAGCTTGAAATCTCTCAAGAAGTCTCTGAATGGTAGAATGGGACACTGCTAAACTTCTTGGCGAGATTTGGTAAACACTTGCTTGGTTGTAGCGCGACACGCCCACGCGACACCCACACACACCAGCGCAAGGTCAGCGCTGCGGTCTTTCTTTGAAGTTGGTAGACAGCGGAAATGTGACTTACGGTTAAAAGCCATACAGTATTACTGAAGAATGAGGAAATAGCTATATAGGAATGTATGGCCGACTTTAAAAGTTTGCATTTACTGGACATTAAATTATTCACTACAGGAGAACGCATGGTTGGAATAATATTAAATAAATATAACTCAACAAAGGAGATAGGCTAGGAATTATATCCCAAAAGGATATTATTCAAATATAAATAGTTTTAAAGATAATTAATATTTTTCACCTTCATCACATCGGCTAAAAGTTAGCTAATAATCTTTAAAAATTTATTACACTAACAAGCCTCAACGGAATTGTATAAAACTTATATGTAATGAAAGCCCCATATGGGGAAAAGGAAATGATATATAGGAAGGAAGGAAGGAGATAAGTGTGTGAGTGACAGAAGAGAAAAAACGAGTACAGGAAAAGCACAGATTGTTTCAAATAGCTTCAAAACAGGAGATGAAACTAAAATCTTTTGGGGAATTTGGGAGCTGCTTTCTCGTACGCGCGAGAGACTGAAATATAAGGACAGAGCGGCGCATTGTAAATCACACACCAAATCCAGAAGCCAGAGTGAGAAACTGGAGGACAGCCTCTGCAAGAAAAGTTCTATTTTCACGCTGCATGCAGGGCAGATTAAGTTAAGCCAATACAGTCTCACCGTGAGCTTATTAATCCTAAGAGGGTATGTAAGTTTATTAAAAATATATGTATTACTAATATCATTTTATTTCAGATTTTATTTCTGATTGATTGTAGCAGATATAATAAAAAAGGGAATGACGCTAACCAGAGATAACCTTCACCGGCATTGTCAGGAAGCATAACCATTAATTGGTTAGCCAAATATATTATGGCTAATTCTTGCCTGGAAGCTTACGACATACCAGCAAGTACATAAGTGACTTGACATCCATAAGTGGAAGGCAAAGGTTATATCGTACCCATGTATCATAACATGTGATTTATTCATGTATATTGTTAATTCTGCACCTTATACATTATCTTATCATGCTATCTCTGTAATATACTACCATGATTCATTCATTTACATACAAACACTGAAGACATGGTCGCATCATGAACAGCAGAGGGTGGTGAGATTGTTAGAACAATGGCCACCTATTACTTCTTGTTCCAGGTTTTTATGATCAATGTTTATGATCATTCCTGATCGAGAAACTAAAGACTTGAAGAAGTTGATCCAGCTCACTGAAGCCTAGAGGTCAACCAAACTTCAACACCTTAGTCCCCCGTAGTTATAGGGCGGGCTGAAGGAAAGTCTTCCGTACTCCAGTGTGTCGGAGGAACCTCGAGCAGACGTGGATAAAGTTGAGTTTATATATTTCCATCCAACAAATCCTGTGAGCAGTTCTAAAACGACTTTCTAATGATGAAAACTAGATGGCAAGAGATAATGTGACAAACTTGTTTTATAAATTCAGTGGAAGATAAATCCAAGACTTTTTCTATTAGTTATTTTAATTTGTAACTGTAAATAATCATACATTTTACCATCTTCCAACACCCATTTATCATTACAAGAATATATAGATGTACATAATAAATTGGATAATTGTACTCATTTGACTTGTTAAATTTTTAACTGTTAAATTTTGAGTTACTTTTTCTAATTTAATTATAATATCACATAGGGTTACGATAGCGAAGTAGCATCTTATACTTCTGAAGCCTAAATCTATTGTCCAGCTCAGAGTATTCACAGCTGTAACTCACTTGTGATACCAGTGTACTTCTCGGGCACTGGAACTTCATACTTTCTGGAGAGAGATTCTACTTCTGCTCTACCACTACTATCATACTAGGAAAACCTTTCGCTACATTGGGGGCTCTTTCGCGGGATATTATTTTGTATCCTGGGCCACTATCTATGTATTCTTCTATCTTGAGCCACAAATAGTTTGTAAAAAAATAAATTTTTTTTTTTGGAAAAAATTCTAAAAACTTAGAAATTTGTTTGTAATAGTAGTACCATTGAGTACGAAGTAAATAGGAAACGCTCACAAGGTTTTAAGGATTTGTCTTGTTCAAAGTAATTAATTGATTTTAATTAAGTTAGTTTGTTAGTGAAGATAAAATTATATACCCTCTGGTAAGTAAGCATCATGGCTGAATTGGTGAAGTTTAGAGCTGCGATTATGCAGGAAGGAAAAGACTTTGGTATGACAGGAGATGCTCTAATTCGATATATCACAACTGAAGTGGATAAATATTTAGATAGAGAGACCAAAAGAATGGAAGTTGAGGCTGAAGCTAAGAAATTAGAGGCAGAAAGAGAGACCAAAAGAATGGAAGTTGAGGCTGAAGCTAAGAAATTAGAGGCAGAAAGAGAGACTAAAAGAATGGAAGTTGAGACTGAAGCTAAGAAATTAGAAGCAGAGAGAGAAGCCAAAAGACTGGAAAGAGAAGAAAAGAGACTAATTTTGGAAGCTGAAGAAAGAAGGTTACAAAGAGCGCATGAGTTAAGTTTAAAGGAACTTGAACTCCAGGGAGCAGCTAGCAATCATGGTGCTAGCTCACCTCACTCTGAGAGTAGCTCCAACCATAGCGCGGCAAATGGAGCCATGAGTTTCCACCTGGATCCATTTATTGAAAAAGAGGACGCCATTGAGTCGTACCTGGATAGATATGAGAGACTGGCCTCTACCTATGGATTGGAAAAGGAAAAATGGAGCCTTAAGCTATCTCAGGGGTTGAGGGGAGTTTCATACGATGTTTATTTAAAACTCTCAAAAGAAGACCAGGAAGATTATGAAATCTTAAAACAAGCTTTACTGGTCAGGTACGAAAAGAATTCTGAATCTTATAGAAAGAGATTCCGAACTGCTAAGCTACTTCCAGGAGAAAACTATCACCAGTTTTCTGCCAGATTGGAAACTTATCTGACAAAATGGATTAGCTTAGGAAAGTGTCAAGATATAAAAGAAATGGTCATGATGGAGCAACTGAGAGAATCCATGCCTCAAGAAATGAGAAAATTTCTTATGGAACAAGGAGCTGAGAGATTGGAAGATATTTTAACCATGGCTGAAAGATATCAAGCAGCTCAGTCAGAAGTATCAGGAAATAAGAAGAAGCAGGGTGAGAACTTCAAACCTTCACAAAACTTTACCAACTATGAACACAGGGACAATTCCAACAAGAACAAACACAGAACTGATTATAAAGACAAAAACCCTCTAGGATCAGAAAAGAAACCTCCAAGAAAGGAAGGAAAGTGGTGTAAATCTTGCCAAATGAGTAACCACAATACTGCGGAATGCAGACGGAAAAACCCTCCTCATCACGCTGCATGCCTTACAACAGAGAACAAGGGAAGGAAGGACCTGGCAGATAGTCAGAATGACCTCCATCATCCCCCTGTCTGTGAGGAAGTGACCTTGAATGGCACCCAAGTACTGTGCTTATATGATACAGGCTTGGACTTTGACTCAGTAGTGTGCTCTTCTCTGGTGAGTCCGGAACAGATAACCACAGAAACAGTGGAAATCAGAGGACCAGTCAAGGGAGCAGGAACCATGACACTGCCCATAGCCCGAATCAACATAAGATCTCGCTATGTGGAAGGAGAGATCAAAGCAGCAGTGATGGACAACCCTATCTACCCATTAATACTGGGATGTAGATATGTCTTTCTAGGAGAACCTATAAGACCCATAGTGATGGCAACAGTCCAGACCAGGGCAAGCTCTAAGAAAGAGGAGGACACTATCATCAATACTCATCCAGAAGAGATGAGAAAGGCTCAAACTGCTGACAGTACATTGAAGCCTTGCTTTGGCAAATTACCTAAAAGCCATAACCCTCCAGAGAAAGGAGACTTATATATGAAAAAAGGCCTACTATATAGAAAAGCTGGAACAGGACCAAAAGGACATGGACAGCTTGTAGTGCCAAAATCATACAGGGAGCAGGTTATGAAGCTAGGACATGCTATACCCTTCAGTGGACATATGGGAATAGGGGCCACTGGACAACGGATAGCCTGTCACTACTTTTGGCCAGGGATCACAGAGGACATAAAGAGGTATGTGAGATCCTGTCCAGAATGCCAAAGAGTAGCTCCTAAACATAGGACTGCACCAGCAACACTGGGAGAAATGCCCATCATGGGAACGCCCTTCGAACGTGTTGCCGTGGATATTGTTGGACCCCTCAGTAGGACCAAGAAGAGAAATGCATATATCTTAACCTTGGTCGATACTTGCTCTATGTGGGGAGAGGCAGTAGCAATGTCATCGATAGATTCGAAACATGTGGCAGAGGCACTGTTAACAATATTCACCCGATTAGGTTTCCCACATCAAATATTGACTGACAATGGTTCTCAGTTTAGGGGAAAGCTAACACAAGAAGTATTCAGGTTATTTCAAGCTAGACATTATCACTGTAGCCCGTACCACGCCCAAGGGAATGGTCAAGTAGAGCGGTTCAATGGCACGCTCATTTCAATCCTTAGAAAGTTGGCTAGTGAGAAACCTGAAACTTGGGACACATACTTACCCTCAGCACTATTTGCCTATAGGGAAGTCCCACATAACTCCACAGGATTGGCTCCAGCTACATTGTTGTTTGGACGACCAATCAAAGGTCCACTGGAAGCATTGTTGCGGACATGGACTGATGAAAAAGCAGAAGAAACCGTGACTTCTTCATACCAATACGTCAACGAGTTGACATCTCGATTGAAAACAAGTTGGAAACTGGCAAATGATAACTTGAGACAGGCCAGGAGGAAGCAGGCTGCTTACTACAATAAAACAGCAAAAGATAGGGAACTTGAGGTGGGAGAAAAGGTTCTGTTACTGTTGCCCAGCAGCAATAATAAATTGCAAATTGGATGGCAGGGACCCTACGTCATATTGGAAAAACTTTCCCGGACCAACTATAAGATTGACAAGAAAGGAAAGGAGAAGGTGTATCATGTCAACCTTCTTAAAAAGTATTATGACAGGGAAGCATCAGAAGTTGCCCATATCATGACCCTGGCCATTGCAACAGAAATGCAGGATGAACCAATTTCCTCCATGGAATACCCCCTATCAACTACGGAAAGCTATGCTCAGGTTAATGTGAGTGAACATTTAACTCTTGAGCAGAGGAAAAAGGTTCAGGAGGTGTTAGAAATCCATGCTGATGTACTCACAGATAAGCCGGGGTGTACTAATCTGTTAGAGTATGACATGACGATTACTGACCCTACACCAGTTTGTATGCGGACATACCCTATACCTTATGCTAAAGGACAGGCACTCAAGGATGAGATTGATTATCTCTTAAAAGAGAAAATTATTTCAAAGTCTGAATCTCCCTACAGCTCAAGTGTGGTGCTATTAAGGAAGCCTAGTGGTGAACACAGGTTATGCATTGATTATAGGAAACTAAATGCTATCACTGAATCTCAGGTAGACCCATTACCTGACACCAATCAGTTGTTTGCTACATTGAGTAAGGCTCGGTATTTTTCAAAAGTAGATCTAAGCAAGGGATACTACCAAATACCAGTGAAACCAGAAGTTAGGAAACTGTTAGCCTTTAGTACACCGGATGGACATTACGAGTTCAATGTACTCCCATTTGGTTTAAAGAATGCTCCAAGTATCTTCACCAGAATGATGAGGAAATTGTTGGAACCATTACAAAATCCTCATATCACCAACTTCATGGATGATATTCTGATTGCTACCACTACATTCGAGGAACACGTAGTAGCACTCTCCATGTTGTTAGGTAGATTAAGAGAAACGGGATTGACAGCACGCCCAACTAAGTGTCATATTGGATGTGAGACATTGGAATTTTTAGGTCACACTATCTCTACAGGGCAAATGTCTCCGGACCCAAAGAATGTAGAGAAAATGAGAAAAGCACCAAGACCACAAACTAAGAAGGATGTAAGATCCTTTGTGTCACTGTGCGGGTTTTATCAGAAATATATACCCCATTTTAACTCATTGTGCGCGCCATTAACCGACTTAACCAAAAAAGGTCAGCCGGATAAAATACAATGGACTGTGGAGTGTGAACAGGCTTATACAGAGTTGAAAAATAAGCTGACAAATAAACCTATCCTTGCCCTTCCCGATCTCACACAAGAATTCGTACTAAGAACGGATGCTAGCAATGTAGGCATCGGAGCAACATTACTACAGCGGGCAGACACACCGCCACATATGCTATTACCAGTAGCTTTTGCCAGTAGAAAGTTAAATACAGCTGAGAGAAATTATTCTACCGTTGAACGTGAATGCCTCGCTTTGGTCTGGTCGATCAACAAATTCGCCCCTTTTCTTTACGGGAAACACTTCATTGTGGAAAGTGATCACCAGCCTTTGATGTTTTTAGCAGTGTCTAAAAAATTAAATTCACGACTTTTAAGGTGGAGTTTACTGTTATCTCCATATTCGTTCAATGTGAGATACATACCAGGACGGGACAATCTTGGACCCGATTTTTTAAGTAGGCATCCTATCAAAGGAGATATAGAGAAACAGAAAATTAAGGAGGAACTGCAGCATGTGTTACCAAAAAGTTAACCGTGCAGGCACTGTTTTAAAGAAGAGGGCTCTGTAGCGAGATTTGGTAAACACTTGCTTGGTTGTAGCGCGACACGCCCACGCGACACCCACACACACCAGCGCAAGGTCAGCGTTGCGGTCTTTCTTTGAAGTTGGTAGACAGCGGAAATGTGACTTACGGTTAAAAGCCATACAGTATTACTGAAGAATGAGGAAATAGCTATATAGGAATGTATGGCCGACTTTAAAAGTTTGCATTTACTGGACATTAAATTATTCACTACAGGAGAACGCATGGTTGGAATAATATTAAATAAATATAACTCAACAAAGGAGATAGGCTAGGAATTATATCCAAAAGGATATTATTCAAATATAAATAGTTTTAAAGATAATTAATATTTTTCACCTTCATCACATCGGCTAAAAGTTAGCTAATAATCTTTAAAAATTTATTACACTAACAAGCCTCAACGGAATTGTATAAAACTTATATGTAATGAAAGCCCCATATGGGGAAAAGGAAATGATATATAGGAAGGAAGGAAGGAGATAAGTGTGTGAGTGACAGAAGAGAAAAACGAGTACAGGAAAAGCACAGATTGTTTCAAATAGCTTCAAAACAGGAGATGAAACTAAAATCTTTTGGGGAATTTGGGAGCTGCTTTCTCGTACGCGCGAGAGACTGAAATATAAGGACAGAGCGGCGCATTGTAAATCACACACCAAATCCAGAAGCCAGAGTGAGAAACTGGAGGACAGCCTCTGCAAGAAAAGTTCTATTTTCACGCTGCATGCAGGGCAGATTAAGTTAAGCCAATACAGTCTCACCGTGAGCTTATTAATCCTAAGAGGGTATGTAAGTTTATTAAAAAATATATGTATTACTAATATCATTTTATTTCAGATTTTATTTCTGATTGATTGTAGCAGATATAATAAAAAAGGGAATGACGCTAACCAGAGATAACCTTCACCGGCATTGTCAGGAAGCATAACCATTAATTGGTTAGCCAAATATATTATGGCTAATTCTTGCCTGGAAGCTTACGACATACCAGCAAGTACATAAGTGACTTGACATCCATAAGTGGAAGGCAAAGGTTATATCGTACCCATGTATCATAACATGTGATTTATTCATGTATATTGTTAATTCTGCACCTTATACATTATCTTATCATGCTATCTCTGTAATATACTACCATGATTCATTCATTTACATACAAACACTGAAGACATGGTCGCATCATGAACAGCAGAGGGTGGTGAGATTGTTAGAACAATGGCCACCTATTACTTCTTGTTCCAGGTTTTTATGATCAATGTTTATGATCATTCCTGATCGAGAAACTAAAGACTTGAAGAAGTTGATCCAGCTCACTGAAGCCTAGAGGTCAACCAAACTTCAACACCTTAGTCCCCCGTAGTTATAGGGCGGGCTGAAGGAAAGTCTTCCGTACTCCAGTGTGTCGGAGGAACCTCGAGCAGACGTGGATAAAGTTGAGTTTATATATTTCCATCCAACAAATCCTGTGAGCAGTTCTAAAACGACTTTCTAATGATGAAAACTAGATGGCAAGAGATAATGTGACAAACTTGTTTTATAAATTCAGTGGAAGATAAATCCAAGACTTTTTCTATTAGTTATTTTAATTTGTAACTGTAAATAATCATACATTTTACCATCTTCCAACACCCATTTATCATTACAAGAATATATAGATGTACATAATAAATTGGATAATTGTACTCATTTGACTTGTTAAATTTTTAACTGTTAAATTTTGAGTTACTTTTTCTAATTTAATTATAATATCACATAGGGTTACGATAGCGAAGTAGCATCTTATACTTCTGAAGCCTAAATCTATTGTCCAGCTCAGAGTATTCACAGCTGTAACTCACTTGTGATACCAGTGTACTTCTCGGGCACTGGAACTTCATACTTTCTGGAGAGAGATTCTACTTCTGCTCTACCACTACTATCATACTAGGAAAACCTTTCGCTACATTGGGAAAAAATTCTAAAAACTTAGAAATTTGTTTGTAATAGTAGTACCATTGAGTACGAAGTAAATAGGAAACGCTCACAAGGTTTTAAGGATTTGTCTTGTTCAAAGTAATTAATTGATTTTAATTAAGTTAGTTTGTTAGTGAAGATAAAATTATATACCCTCTGGTAAGTAAGCATCATGGCTGAATTGGTGAAGTTTAGAGCTGCGATTATGCAGGAAGGAAAAGACTTGGGTATGACAGGAGATGCTCTAATTCGATATATCACAACTGAAGTGGATAAATATTTAGATAGAGAGACCAAAAGAATGGAAGTTGAGGCTGAAGCTAAGAAATTAGAGGCAGAAAGAGAGACCAAAAGAATGGAAGTTGAGGCTGAAGCTAAGAAATTAGAGGCAGAAAGAGAGACTAAAAGAATGGAAGTTGAGACTGAAGCTAAGAAATTAGAAGCAGAGAGAGAAGCCAAAAGACTGGAAAGAGAAGAAAAGAGACTAATTTTGGAAGCTGAAGAAAGAAGGTTACAAAGAGCGCATGAGTTAAGTTTAAAGGAACTTGAACTCCAGGGAGCAGCTAGCAATCATGGTGCTAGCTCACCTCACTCTGAGAGTAGCTCCAACCATAGCGCGGCAAATGGAGCCATGAGTTTCCACCTGGATCCATTTATTGAAAAAGAGGACGCCATTGAGTCGTACCTGGATAGATATGAGAGACTGGCCTCTACCTATGGATTGGAAAAGGAAAAATGGAGCCTTAAGCTATCTCAGGGGTTGAGGGGAGTTTCATACGATGTTTATTTAAAACTCTCAAAAGAAGACCAGGAAGATTATGAAATCTTAAAACAAGCTTTACTGGTCAGGTACGAAAAGAATTCTGAATCTTATAGAAAGAGATTCCGAACTGCTAAGCTACTTCCAGGAGAAAACTATCACCAGTTTTCTGCCAGATTGGAAACTTATCTGACAAAATGGATTAGCTTAGGAAAGTGTCAAGATATAAAAGAAATGGTCATGATGGAGCAACTGAGAGAATCCATGCCTCAAGAAATGAGAAAATTTCTTATGGAACAAGGAGCTGAGAGATTGGAAGATATTTTAACCATGGCTGAAAGATATCAAGCAGCTCAGTCAGAAGTATCAGGAAATAAGAAGAAGCAGGGTGAGAACTTCAAACCTTCACAAAACTTTACCAACTATGAACACAGGGACAATTCCAACAAGAACAAACACAGAACTGATTATAAAGACAAAAACCCTCTAGGATCAGAAAAGAAACCTCCAAGAAAGGAAGGAAAGTGGTGTAAATCTTGCCAAATGAGTAACCACAATACTGCGGAATGCAGACGGAAAAACCCTCCTCATCACGCTGCATGCCTTACAACAGAGAACAAGGGAAGGAAGGACCTGGCAGATAGTCAGAATGACCTCCATCATCCCCCTGTCTGTGAGGAAGTGACCTTGAATGGCACCCAAGTACTGTGCTCTGTGCTCTTCTCTGGTGAGTCCGGAACAGATAACCACAGAAACAGTGGAAATCAGAGGACCAGTCAAGGGAGCAGGAACCATGACACTGCCCATAGCCCGAATCAACATAAGATCTCGCTATGTGGAAGGAGAGATCAAAGCAGCAGTGATGGACAACCCTATCTACCCATTAATACTGGGATGTAGATATGTCTTTCTAGGAGAACCTATAAGACCCATAGTGATGGCAACAGTCCAGACCAGGGCAAGCTCTAAGAAAGAGGAGGACACTATCATCAATACTCATCCAGAAGAGATGAGAAAGGCTCAAACTGCTGACAGTACATTGAAGCCTTGCTTTGGCAAATTACCTAAAAGCCATAACCCTCCAGAGAAAGGAGACTTATATATGAAAAAAGGCCTACTATATAGAAAAGCTGGAACAGGACCAAAAGGACATGGACAGCTTGTAGTGCCAAAATCATACAGGGAGCAGGTTATGAAGCTAGGACATGCTATACCCTTCAGTGGACATATGGGAATAGGGGCCACTGGACAACGGATAGCCTGTCACTACTTTTGGCCAGGGATCACAGAGGACATAAAGAGGTATGTGAGATCCTGTCCAGAATGCCAAAGAGTAGCTCCTAAACATAGGACTGCACCAGCAACACTGGGAGAAATGCCCATCATGGGAACGCCCTTCGAACGTGTTGCCGTGGATATTGTTGGACCCCTCAGTAGGACCAAGAAGAGAAATGCATATATCTTAACCTTGGTCGATACTTGCTCTATGTGGGGAGAGGCAGTAGCAATGTCATCGATAGATTCGAAACATGTGGCAGAGGCACTGTTAACAATATTCACCCGATTAGGTTTCCCACATCAAATATTGACTGACAATGGTTCTCAGTTTAGGGGAAAGCTAACACAAGAAGTATTCAGGTTATTTCAAGCTAGACATTATCACTGTAGCCCGTACCACGCCCAAGGGAATGGTCAAGTAGAGCGGTTCAATGGCACGCTCATTTCAATCCTTAGAAAGTTGGCTAGTGAGAAACCTGAAACTTGGGACACATACTTACCCTCAGCACTATTTGCCTATAGGGAAGTCCCACATAACTCCACAGGATTGGCTCCAGCTACATTGTTGTTTGGACGACCAATCAAAGGTCCACTGGAAGCATTGTTGCGGACATGGACTGATGAAAAAGCAGAAGAAACCGTGACTTCTTCATACCAATACGTCAACGAGTTGACATCTCGATTGAAAACAAGTTGGAAACTGGCAAATGATAACTTGAGACAGGCCAGGAGGAAGCAGGCTGCTTACTACAATAAAACAGCAAAAGATAGGGAACTTGAGGTGGGAGAAAAGGTTCTGTTACTGTTGCCCAGCAGCAATAATAAATTGCAAATTGGATGGCAGGGACCCTACGTCATATTGGAAAAACTTTCCCGGACCAACTATAAGATTGACAAGAAAGGAAAGGAGAAGGTGTATCATGTCAACCTTCTTAAAAAGTATTATGACAGGGAAGCATCAGAAGTTGCCCATATCATGACCCTGGCCATTGCAACAGAAATGCAGGATGAACCAATTTCCTCCATGGAATACCCATCAACTACGGAAAGCTATGCTCAGGTTAATGTGAGTGAACATTTAACTCTTGAGCAGAGGAAAAAGGTTCAGGAGGTGTTAGAAATCCATGCTGATGTACTCACAGATAAGCCGGGGTGTACTAATCTGTTAGAGTATGACATGACGATTACTGACCCTACACCAGTTTGTATGCGGACATACCCTATACCTTATGCTAAAGGACAGGCACTCAAGGATGAGATTGATTATCTCTTAAAAGAGAAAATTATTTCAAAGTCTGAATCTCCCTACAGCTCAAGTGTGGTGCTATTAAGGAAGCCTAGTGGTGAACACAGGTTATGCATTGATTATAGGAAACTAAATGCTATCACTGAATCTCAGGTAGACCCATTACCTGACACCAATCAGTTGTTTGCTACATTGAGTAAGGCTCGGTATTTTTCAAAAGTAGATCTAAGCAAGGGATACTACCAAATACCAGTGAAACCAGAAGTTAGGAAACTGTTAGCCTTTAGTACACCGGATGGACATTACGAGTTCAATGTACTCCCATTTGGTTTAAAGAATGCTCCAAGTATCTTCACCAGAATGATGAGGAAATTGTTGGAACCATTACAAAATCCTCATATCACCAACTTCATGGATGATATTCTGATTGCTACCACTACATTCGAGGAACACGTAGTAGCACTCTCCATGTTGTTAGGTAGATTAAGAGAAACGGGATTGACAGCACGCCCAACTAAGTGTCATATTGGATGTGAGACATTGGAATTTTTAGGTCACACTATCTCTACAGGGCAAATGTCTCCGGACCCAAAGAATGTAGAGAAAATGAGAAAAGCACCAAGACCACAAACTAAGAAGGATGTAAGATCCTTTGTGTCACTGTGCGGGTTTTATCAGAAATATATACCCCATTTTAACTCATTGTGCGCGCCATTAACCGACTTAACCAAAAAAGGTCAGCCGGATAAAATACAATGGACTGTGGAGTGTGAACAGGCTTATACAGAGTTGAAAAATAAGCTGACAAATAAACCTATCCTTGCCCTTCCCGATCTCACACAAGAATTCGTACTAAGAACGGATGCTAGCAATGTAGGCATCGGAGCAACATTACTACAGCGGGCAGACACACCGCCACATATGCTATTACCAGTAGCTTTTGCCAGTAGAAAGTTAAATACAGCTGAGAGAAATTATTCTACCGTTGAACGTGAATGCCTCGCTTTGGTCTGGTCGATCAACAAATTCGCCCCTTTTCTTTACGGGAAACACTTCATTGTGGAAAGTGATCACCAGCCTTTGATGTTTTTAGCAGTGTCTAAAAAATTAAATTCACGACTTTTAAGGTGGAGTTTACTGTTATCTCCATATTCGTTCAATGTGAGATACATACCAGGACGGGACAATCTTGGACCCGATTTTTTAAGTAGGCATCCTATCAAAGGAGATATAGAGAAACAGAAAATTAAGGAGGAACTGCAGCATGTGTTACCAAAAAGTTAACCGTGCAGGCACTGTTTTAAAGAAGAGGGCTCTGTAGCGAGATTTGGTAAACACTTGCTTGGTTGTAGCGCGACACGCCCACGCGACACCCACACACACCAGCGCAAGGTCAGCGCTGCGGTCTTTCTTTGAAGTTGGTAGACAGCGGAAATGTGACTTACGGTTAAAAGCCATACAGTATTACTGAAGAATGAGGAAATAGCTATATAGGAATGTATGGCCGACTTTAAAAGTTTGCATTTACTGGACATTAAATTATTCACTACAGGAGAACGCATGGTTGGAATAATATTAAATAAAATATAACTCAACAAAGGAGATAGGCTAGGAATTATATCCAAAAGGATATTATTCAAATATAAATAGTTTTAAAGATAATTAATATTTTTCACCTTCATCACATCGGCTAAAAGTTAGCTAATAATCTTTAAAAAATTTATTACACTAACAAGCCTCAACGGAATTGTATAAAACTTATATGTAATGAAAGCCCCATATGGGGAAAAGGAAATGATATATAGGAAGGAAGGAAGGAGATAAGTGTGTGAGTGACAGAAGAGAAAAACGAGTACAGGAAAAGCACAGATTGTTTCAAATAGCTTCAAAACAGGAGATGAAACTAAAATCTTTTGGGGAATTTGGGAGCTGCTTTCTCGTACGCGCGAGAGACTGAAATATAAGGACAGAGCGGCGCATTGTAAATCACACACACCAAATCCAGAAGCCAGAGTGAGAAACTGGAGGACAGCCTCTGCAAGAAAAGTTCTATTTTCACGCTGCATGCAGGGCAGATTAAGTTAAGCCAATACAGTCTCACCGTGAGCTTATTAATCCTAAGAGGGTATGTAAGTTTATTAAAAAATATATGTATTACTAATATCATTTTATTTCAGATTTTATTTCTGATTGATTGTAGCAGATATAATAAAAAAGGGAATGACGCTAACCAGAGATAACCTTCACCGGCATTGTCAGGAAGCATAACCATTAATTGGTTAGCCAAATATATTATGGCTAATTCTTGCCTGGAAGCTTACGACATACCAGCAAGTACATAAGTGACTTGACATCCATAAGTGGAAGGCAAAGGTTATATCGTACCCATGTATCATAACATGTGATTTATTCATGTATATTGTTAATTCTGCACCTTATACATTATCTTATCATGCTATCTCTGTAATATACTACCATGATTCATTCATTTACATACAAACACTGAAGACATGGTCGCATCATGAACAGCAGAGGGTGGTGAGATTGTTAGAACAATGGCCACCTATTACTTCTTGTTCCAGGTTTTTATGATCAATGTTTATGATCATTCCTGATCGAGAAACTAAAGACTTGAAGAAGTTGATCCAGCTCACTGAAGCCTAGAGGTCAACCAAACTTCAACACCTTAGTCCCCCGTAGTTATAGGGCGGGCTGAAGGAAAGTCTTCCGTACTCCAGTGTGTCGGAGGAACCTCGAGCAGACGTGGATAAAGTTGAGTTTATATATTTCCATCCAACAAATCCTGTGAGCAGTTCTAAAACGACTTTCTAATGATGAAAACTAGATGGCAAGAGATAATGTGACAAACTTGTTTTATAAATTCAGTGGAAGATAAATCCAAGACTTTTTCTATTAGTTATTTTAATTTGTAACTGTAAATAATCATACATTTTACCATCTTCCAACACCCATTTATCATTACAAGAATATATAGATGTACATAATAAATTGGATAATTGTACTCATTTGACTTGTTAAATTTTTAACTGTTAAATTTTGAGTTACTTTTTCTAATTTAATTATAATATCACATAGGGTTACGATAGCGAAGTAGCATCTTATACTTCTGAAGCCTAAATCTATTGTCCAGCTCAGAGTATTCACAGCTGTAACTCACTTGTGATACCAGTGTACTTCTCGGGCACTGGAACTTCATACTTTCTGGAGAGAGATTCTACTTCTGCTCTACCACTACTATCATACTAGGAAAACCTTTCGCTACACTCACTTTTTCACCTTTTGAACTAGTGGGGTGTGTTGCAAAAACCACGAGTTTTTGCAGCAACAATGGCAATTTTCACGTGCGGGTTTTTGGACATTAAAAAAAAAATTAACCTAGTGCAGACAGAAATGTATACACATTTCACACAGAAATGTATACACATTTCTCTGAGCTCAGTTTTAATGACATTTTCACTTGTCTTTACAGTTTGCCAATCAATTATATAAACCTTGTCTAAACTGAATGGCGGCCCTTAACGTTTGTCCAGTAATATATTATGTGTCATGCGAGTCAAGCACACAGAAGTATTCTTACGTCCTTATTGTTCCTTGCATGTCGCAATGTTGTGATAATCATGATGACACCTGTGATTGTCTGGATGAGTAACAACTCCCAAATGAGCAGTGTGAACCACCTCACCCTCAGGTGAAACCTGCTGACTATAAATACCATGAGTTTTATTGTCCTTCGTAACAGTTCCTTGTAACTGAAGTCCGTTCAAATCATTCTGTATAACACATGTAACCGCAACAGCAGTTGGAGTATCAACACTAATGCCATGGGAAATAACATTATCTATTACATGAGCAAGTAGTGTAGCCGTATCTGCAGCTAACTGTTGTGCTCTAGTTACAACAGCATTTGACACCAGTGGGTGTGAATCAACCCACATTGCAATCTCCTGTGGAGTGCAATCTTTAACTCCTGGTATATTCCCGAGGATTATCTCAGCAACAGGATCCCTCAATCCGCAGGCATCCACTGTGCCTGTAAAGAATGGTGTATCAATGTGAACCCGTGCCACCGGGAACCATTCTACCGTACCACCAAAAGTGACACATTTAACAGATTTCCCTGTAAATGCGGAGGTATCAATTAGCGATTTACGGATTCCAACGGTGGTACATCGGTGTGCCTCAAAACTGTTACTTTCTGTCCATACAAAAATCCTTGATGGAGTGTGAGACGTCTCAAGTTCTCACAAGAGGACATTGCAGGAATGGTGTGACCACAACGAAGTGTAGTGCTAGTCTCAGACGCGTGTTGTGATTGACAAACATAACATGTGTCATCTCTTACAGAACATGCATTAGCATGATTAGTTCTATCTTTATCATCATCCTTATTGTCATTACATGCATTAGCATGCCTATGTTAACTTTTATCTCTCGAGGGAGCTCGGAACTGACCTGTCTTTTTCTTGAAAGACTTATTCTTACTATAAAAATCTGAAGAATCATCATTCTTGGAGTTCCTACCATATGAAGATCTATGTTTATGATAACCCTGGTGATATGAATCATCATAATCTCTGCCTTTGTGATACCCACGATCATGAGGTGAATAACCTCGATAACCTCGCCGATAAAAATTTGAGGGCGAACGTTGACGAGGGAAGTTGTAAGCCCCCTACCTGATGGACGAAAATCGGGACGATAACGTCCGTCAACGCTCTTCGATCGAGGTCGGTTATCATAAGATCTATGATCGTGGTGAGCTGCGCACGCAGGCATAGGATCCAAAGAAGATCTGTGGATATCCTTGTTTGGATGTGCTGTTAGTAGTGTTAGGAATTGTCTACATAAACGTTCATATTCCTGAATGGAATCTGGATGTCTTTCCTGTAAGAATGACTCCAGTTCATGACTACATGCCGAAAGAACCTTATCTTGTAACATGAGATCCATCCACCCATCGTATGTTTTATTAATACCAGATAAATCAATCCATTTGCTAAAGAAATGCTTAATAGATGCAATAAATTCACCAAAGTCAGCATCCTTACTTGGCTTAGCCGCATGGAAACGATCACGAAATCCAGATTCAGTTAACTGGAAACGTCTGAGAAGTGTTTCTTTTACGACATCAAAATCGTTTCTGCTCTTTTCATCAAGATTCATGAAGCACTGGAGTGAGTCCCCAGTTAAAAATTCAACCAACAGACTACTCCATCTCTCTTTAGGTACATTCAAACCTGTTACCTTCATGATAAACCTAGACAAGAAGCTGTCTACACAGTCGCGATTCTGGTCGAAATGAGGCATCTTCAACTTAGGATAAAACATAGTTGAACCTGCTGAAGTTTTAGAGTGATCAGATTGCAATTTCGCTAATTCTAAAGCTTTTTCTTCTCTGCATTAAGTCATAATGATTCTAGCTCCATAGCATTTCTATGAGCTTGATCTAATTGAAGAAGTTCCATTCTTCTTATTTCCATTTCTTTATCCCTTTGAATCATCTTCTCTTTCTCTAACTCTCTTTATCTTTTTGTTCTTTTTCTAATTCTCTCTCTTTATTTTTTTGTTCTAAATTTATCCATTCCAACTCCAATTTTAAAGAAATTTCTTTCTCCTTAAGTTCTTTTTCTTGGACCAGTTCGAACTTCCTGAGTTCCTCTGCTCGCTTAACAGCCTCCCGATGTTCAATTCTCTCAGCATGAGCTAAGTGTTTCTTATACTTAGTCTCTGCATATTCCTCAAGTTCAGCTCCTGATTTACCCAAACTCTTACCCATGTTGATACATTCTTCTAACGTCAACATGGTTATAGTTTCTAATTATTTTACAATAGTATATTATTTATCCTAAAATATACAACTAATATATAAACTCTGAAATCAATCAATCTGTGATGTAAATATATTCTTCAATGTGAACTAGAGACGAGCACAGGTGACAATGGAAGGCACAAGAAAATGAAACACAGTGAAGTGATATATCCAATTATACAACACCACGTAACGAATATAAAGCAACTAAGGAAGACTCAGACATATTAATCAGAAAAAAGGAAACACTAAAATAACATTACAAAAATAAACAAGACAAGTCGTCGTGAAATATACAAAAAGACAAGAGTTTTAGATTAAAAAACGTATAAACTTTGACAATGCACTGAAATTAGGTCATGCAAATTAAAAATGACGAACGACATGACGTCACGGCTAAGCACGAATAAAATGGAGTTCGTATGGCAAACTGAATCGTATCACTTCTATAGTGAAACAAATCACTAGACCCTCAGTCACTAATACAGACACAGACCCTAAAAGTCGTTGAAATCTTCTGAAATTCTCCTAAGACAATCTCAGAAGATGACAAGCCCTTACCAACCACCGCCGAAAATACAGATAAATATAGATTGCGAACACATAATGATAGATAAAAAGTAAAGTGAAGTGACGGTGGACTGAAGGCCAAAGCTAGACCTTTATGAATAGGAATAAAGAATTTAAGTGCCTCAATAAACACAAGGACTTATCTGTTTTTCACTCCTGCCATCGTTAGTAAACCCTGCACCAAGATGCAAGTCGTTGTTATAGTTCCTAACGTCCCGTAAACAGCTGATGTCCTGTTGATAGAAGAAAATCCGTCTCGGCCTGGATGTTGAACGATTCTCGTACCTCATGCCACAATTGATCCGGAACAACGATTCCTGAAGAACTGTTCTACCCTGATTTTCTGGTTCAGGTCACGATAAGTTTTACCACATGAAACAGCGTTGAAACTTCTGACCGTTGATGCAGAAATGTCTCGACATTTTGATGTTAGAATGCTGACATGCGCACTCGATTTGCCAGCTTGCCTTGGATGAATTTTTCTCACGTTTGACCTCCCACCGACACTTCAACTATATTTGACTCGATTGCTTCAACAGTAGCGTCCTCGAACTTCTTGGATCGTAGATAATCGATACTTGACCAAATCGTGTGACAGAAGAGATGATCCCACTTCTGACACCACTTTATGTTGCAGACTTTCAGACTTAGTTAATTGGGCTGATATTATGTTTCACTTCATGTATTCTAAATTCATCTGTTCTGCCATCACGGAGTATCTTTCTGCTGCAACTTTGGGTTTATCTACGTTATTTTTTTATAATTTCGTATCAGTGTTTCTTTCATTAAACTTTGTATTCGTATTGACTGACAGTATTTATTTATTGCTATTATTAGCAGCTTGTATTGAAGTGTTATATTCTTGAACCAACCTTGACGGTTAACGGTCAACAGTCATGGAACGTAATTGAAACTTGTAGAACACTTCAGTGAACAAGTCTCGTTCAGACGACTAAACATTTTTAATACCGTTCATCATTTTCATCATGAATACTTAACAAGATATTACACATTAAAGACACTTGCTATCACAGTTCTAGAGTTCATTTCTTGCCAGACATTGTACGTCTGTCGTGTAACCGTTTTCATATAGTTTATGTCTTTGACCAAATCTATTTTATTAAGCATTTGGTATAACTATTATATACTGAAGCACATTAAAAACGCACCACCTGTATAATCTAGGAACAGAGTGTGAAATGTAAATATAACTGTTTATAAGTTTACATATTTGGAATCTTTATTCATTTTCCTATGAATCCATGCTGGTCATTAATTTGTACATTTGATTGTTATGAAATTCATTGCATTCTGTGCAGGCAAGGGAGAAAACCAAAAATGCAACCAACAAAAAAATTCATTCACACTATCCTCAGTATCTGGTATGTCCACCGTGTGCTTGCAAACAAGCTTGGCAGCGGCTCTGCATGGAACGCACAAGTCTCTGAAGGAGATTCCGGGGAATCAAGTCCCATTCACGTGTAAGAGCAGCTTCGAACTGTTGCAGATTAGCTGGAGAACCTTGCCTGAAGACTCGGCGTCCAAGCTCGTCCCACAGATGTTCTATAGGGGACATGTCTGGTGATAGGGCAGGCCAATCAATCGTCACAATGTTCTGCTGCTGTAGATATTGCTGCGTAATGCATGCGGTGTGCGCACATGCGTTATCCTGCTGGAGAAGCTGCAAGTATGAATAATTTGTGAACGCAGGAGCAACCAATGCATCCAGAACCTCATCTTGATATGTCACAGCATTAACATTTCCACGGAAGACGTGAAGAGGCAAGCGATGGGGAAAACTGAATCCTCCCCAAATGTGAATACTGCCACCTCCAAATCGGTTGTGCTGACGAACACAGCAATCTGCAAAGCGCTCTCCACACCGTCGCCAAATCCGCATACGTCCATCAGCAAAGGATATGTTGAATCTGCTCTCGTCTGTGAATAGGACAGCATTTCACTGCAGTCTAGTCCATCTGACATGTTGCTCTGCCCATTGCAGGCGCTGCTGACGATGTCTGTGAGTCAAGTTTGGCCCAACATAAGGTCGTCTTGCAGTTAAGGCCTGTATCTCTGAGTCGTCGTATGACTCATTCGAGAGACTTGCCCACGTCTACCCACTATTGCTCTTGCTGTTTGACTTGCCGGGAGAGAACGATTCCTTAGGTGACTCAGCACAATATGACGATCTTGCGCAGGGGTAGTAACTCGTGGTTGGGCACTCCGAAGTCTATCCCGGGCACTGCCAGTGGTTCCGTAACGTTCATTGAGACGTACAATAGTGCTGTGGTGGCAATTCATCCTTCTGGCAATGGCCCGCGAGCTCATTCCGGTCTCCAACATACCAATGGCTCGGCGGTCGTTTTCAGATAGTCGTGGCATTTCAAGCACATGTACTGGGTGTTTTGTCTGAACGGCCTTTTTATACCGAGTATACTGCCACAACGCGGACACATTTTCAGGGTCATAGCTGTTGGGAATCGTGTTGCACGTGTAACTTTCATTGTTTTCATGTAGTCTGTACACAAACCCGTGGGTTGAATCATGCACTTTCCATTGCAGCAGCCATTCGCTCTCTACCTCATGACAAACACGGGGATAATCCATTCCCACACTTTTTTTTCACAGCTTCTCGGCATCAGTATATATAATAGTGGTGCGTTTTTAATGTGCTTCAGTATATTTCAGATTAATAGTGACATAAAGGAGTGATTCACACATCCAACAACTGTGTCTATTTATTATATTAATTCCCTTTTGGCATTCATAGCCGGGCTCTATCAGCCTTACATATTCTACCTGCGATCGTATTTCACGACTTTAACGTTTAATATATAATTATTGCGGTTAAGACTACCGATTTATATAACTCCGGACTCAATGGTCCTTACACATTATAACTTTATTGCTTTACCAGCATTACATTTACGGTTATACACTATCATAAGTTAGTGGCCATGCCTATAGCGGGAGGTTATTAAAATTATTTATTTAGGTAAGAATAGTGTTGGTAGATGGATAACCAGGTATCTCATATGCTACCAGAATAGTATGCCAGTAAAGAGTTCTGGTCTTACAAGTAATACCCCAGTCTTAGAAATAAGCACTGGTATATTGATATCATAGGAATAGTCAGACTGTGAAAACCCTGGCCAGTTGGTAAGAAGTTGTACCAGGATTTAAGGTGTCTCCTCCCTGTGACTATCTTATGATTACTAAATGTCTAGGGGATAAATAAAACGAACATTCACTTTAACCACAAATGTAAGAAGTGAATAATTCCTCAGGTACAGTTAAAATATTTTAATATGTACACTAATATTCTATTTCTGCTAGTGGAAAAGAGTATTAAAATATATAAAAAATATTCACACAATTACTATTATTGTCTGTTTAGACTTCAAGATCTTGAATAATAAAGTTACTGAAAACTGGAATCACTTTTACTGTATCACTGTTCTTAGTCCTCTGACTTTACACATTACTGTCATCATGTGACTGAAGTTTATAATGATTTGAATCCACTATCGCTGTTGTTTCATATATATTGGTAGTCAGTGTCATAACTGGACACTTATCTGTGACTCGTGATCCTGCTGACACGGACTGTCTGTCGTATATATATATCAGTGTTGGTAGACCCAGCCTAGGGATGCCAATGGCCAGTTGAAGTTCACTCGTTGGGGTCCTGCACTCTTGTGGGATTGCCTCTGATGAACAACACAGGCTTCTGATACTGGACAGTCTGGTTTGAGTTATTTCATGGAACCTGAAACATCAGTTCAGCCTTGGCTAGTATCTGGCTAGACTTGTAACTGACTAGCACAGATGTCAGACCAGTCAGTCATCAGATGTCACCGATATACAATCATAGTAAGTAAGGACCTCATTTCAGTGATACAGAAGTATTAACATTTCAATTAATTGTAACTGACTAGCACATATGTCAGACTAGTCAGTCATCAGATGTCACAGTTATACAGTCATAGCAAATAACATCATTTCAATGCTACAGGATTAGTATTTACATTCTCAGTAATAATTATCATCTGGTTTATTCCTCTCCTGTACATCCTGTAATTTTTTATAACTTGATCTTTCCAACTACATCAGGTACAAATTTAAATACTGATGCCACTCTTAGCATCTACACCAAATTAATACACAACTAGATAAAGTGAGTGACCAACTGACCAAGCGATCAAGTTGCTTTCTTCGGTAGTACAATTACATAGTTTTGGAATTGAGACCTGGCTGTGGAACACTCCATTTTACCAGCTGTAAATGGGCACTCAGTTGTGCGCTCGAACTAGGGAAGGAAAAGGCAGCAGGGAAGGAGACTGGTCACCTAACCTCGTAAAAGCGATATCTTCCATGAGGAAGCTTTTAACACTTCATTTGCCTATGACAATCTCTGCCATGGGACTGCCTTTCTCTTCGTAAGAGATACAGCAATTAATATGATAGACGTTATCTACCTTTGACTGTGGGGCTAGTTGTGATTAATTTTTGTATAAGCAACAATCATCCACAATGCACATGTTTAGATCATACTGTCATGAAATATTCTAATCCACATATATAAATTATTAGGTAAATATGAAGCCTAACAAATAAAATTAATAAAGAGAAGAGCAATGGTAAAATAACACAGTTGGCTGTCACAAGAAATGTACTACGACAATCCCTTATTTGTTCTTCTGCTGCGTCTGCAATAGTACACGCTATCCACGTTGGATATAAAAAGCCTTACTGTTTTATTCCCGCCTCCTTCTCAATTATAAACGTGTGAGCTTGCAATTTCTAAGAAAAAAAACATTAGATGAGAATTGCGTATTGAGACCTAGATATAAACCTAACATTTAATTATTTTACGTTACCAAAACGAAACGAACAGAATGGACAAACAGGTTAGGCGATCGAGGGGAGGGCTGAAAATCAGGAACGGATGCAACACGCGACCGCGATATACATAATGCTGGCATCCACGCGTGTAAGTCTAACAAGCACCAAACTTTTTCAGACGGACATTGATAAAATACACTATCCCTTTCCCATAGTTAGTGTGTATAAATCCATAAACAGGACTCCTTATTAGAAAAAGATAACAAACGATGG